>CM077791.1:32595061-32794616 GCA_039737535.1 Lagodon rhomboides | reverse complement strand
ATCGTGAGTGGTTTCGAAAAAATTCAGGATTTTCAATGAGTGTGTATTGCGGAATGTTCGCGCAGCACCAACTGGCAGAGTGGGGGAGCCTGAAAAAAACTCTCCGAAAATGTTTCTTTAGATGACGATCCTAGCCACAGATTTCACACTACAATAGTGATATTTTCCAAGAACGTAGCCACACTTGTCTTCTGTCTGGCAACGTGTCCACTTTATCGGGAGGATGTACGGTTTTTGAATTATCTGCGTCTAACCGACACAAACTCCAGCAACTGCCCCATAAGCCCCAATGTTAAACGGGAAGAGGATTTTGGGAGAAAAGCAGAAACTGCCCTGCTTCTCTTCACGCCCAACTTCCTGCTTCACGTCACGTCACGTCACGTCACGTCACGTCACGTCACATGTTGACGCCTACCAGAGGAGGAAAAGTGGAGGCTGTTTGGAAAAGGAGGAATATTACACCTCCCTTTTAGACAGACAAGGAGGCACATTGCAGCCTTTACCTTGCAGCAAATGTGCCACCTTTTCTGTCTAAAAGGGGCTAGAGTAACATCTTTCAGAGTTTTTTGGGTGAACTGTTCCTTTAACTGGTCTGTAAAAAGAGACGGCCTGTAATCTTTCAGTGTAACTGTGAGATAAGCAGCTGTAACCTCTCAAACAGAAGCTCTGCAGACGTGAGCAAACAGACGCGAGGACACACAGAGGTTGAAATCCAAGCTGAGAAAAATCTGACATCTAGTTTTTATTTCAATGAAGCATTTATTTCTTTACAAAGTCGAACTTCGACAGATCAGGATCGATTCACAAATCATGAAGAAATAAAACTTTGAGGGGTAATCGTGCATTCTCTGGTGTGTTGTGTTGTGTTGGTGAACTCAGTTGGCACACTGGGTTTTCTTATCCACGCTCTTGTTGTCGGGGTTGTACGGAGTCTGAGCGAAGCAGTGAGCCGCCACCCGGTCGCACTCGCACACAGCCGCCTGGCACTTATTGTTGGTCGCTGTGGAGACGGAGACGAGCGAGGTGATTAATCACAGCGGCTCAATAATCATAAAACATGAAGCGCACGTGCACGTAAAGAGATAGTGAGGTCAAACACACTCAACACCAGAGTACTATGAGATTTACAGCTGTTTAAAGGGACAGTTCACTACAAAATCAACAGTAGTGTTATTTATCTGCTGCAGAGTTTTTAGATATGTCTCTTTAAAGGAATCATGACCCAGTTACTCAAGATAATCTGCAGAACTTCTTATAAGCAGTTTGATGTTGGAACAATTTTCTTTCTATTGAACTTCAAACGCCAACGAAGGCTGCGACCAGTGATCAGATGATTGTTTTCTCGATCAATCAATTAGTCGTTTGGTCTTCCACAACATAAAAACCTCTTTAAAAAGTATCTAAATGTATCAATTGATCATCAAAATAGTTGCAGATTAATTTAATTGACGACTAATTGATCATAAGTGGCAGCTTCAGGCCGGTTTCCCAAACTGTGCACCTCCCACTCAGACAATCTAGATGGATAATTAACACTCCAGGTTTTGATTTTGGGGTGAACTGTCCCTTTAAACTCACATGGGGCCTACAGATGTTTCAGTTACGCTTCGTTCACTGAATACTGTAAATGCTGGAGCTTCTTTCAACCTGCACAAAAACACTTTAAAGTTTGTCTTTGCCGAGCTGCCGACCAACAGCTTGTGTCAAAGCATCCTGGTTTGTTCTTACCTGAGCAGGTCACCCGCTCATTGGAGCAGGTGTGATCGTAAACGAGAACGTAAGGGAGGTCAGCGATAGCCGTGCATCCAGGAGTCAGTCTGCTCGCTTTGTAGCAGTTGTCGTGAACTTTACAGCACCTGAGATGACAGGAGGAACGAGTGAGTGTTTGAGGAATACCACATCTCTTTTTTGGTTTTTTAGAAAGATGACTGGACCTACTCGTCCAACTCGTCCAGAGGGGTTGCCCCCCCGCCGAAGCCACACCAGCAGCCGTAGTCGTTGTACTTTAAAGGGTTAACACCAGGCTGAGCACACTGGATCATGTTCCCAAACTGCCATAAGGCTCTTGGCAGCATGGCACCGCTGACCACACAGGCTGCTGAGGAGCACAAATACGCATGTAGAGCTCAGGAATATCGTAAAAATAGACAAAAGAGACATACAGATCGTTTCATGGGTGCATATCGTCAGTGTTTCCTTACCAGAGAGCAGCAGCAGCAGAGGACCTGACGTGTTCATGGCTGCAGTCAGAGAAACTGGGATGTTGGTGCAGCTGTTCTTATAGCGTGAGGGGGAAAGTGGGAAAAAGAGATAAGACGACAAGCAACAAGTGGGTGGGAACTCAAAATGAACGTTTACCTGACACAGCGTCTATGTTTGGAGGATCTAAACGCTGTGTTATAGACAACCGGACTTGTTTTGACACGTGTGATCTCTGAGTTTCAGAGTCGTTGACCCGAACGGCCTCCATGTTGGTTTCTACGTCTCATGAAGGAATGGTTGTTCAGCTGTCTGGGGAGAGAACTCAGCGCTGCATTGTGGGAGGGTGATGAGTTATGTCGTAGGCCACCTCCTCGCTCCAGTTTCACATAGATTTACTCCTCTTTCAAACCGTCTGTCTTCTCTGGACGAGATGTTCTCATTGTTGTCCTCAGAGGAACGATCTGTCTCCTTCAGATGTACGTGGACATACGTTTGGAGAAGTTACGGGCGTGAGAATCTGTTCAGTCTGTGAGACGAGTCAAGTCAATGATTCCTCTTTCTCACGGACAGTTATCTTAAAAGGAGCAGTTCAACCCAAAAGTATAAAACCCAGTCATCCTCTCCTCCCTCCGTGATGATGTAAAGTCAGGTGAAGTGTCGTAGTCCTCAGAACAGTTCTGGAGCTTCACAGTAAAACAGAGTCGTAGCTGGAGACTTGATTTAAAACAAACAACCAACATTTAAAGCTCAAATTAAAGCTCTAAACCTTTTTTTTCATTTGTTCAGAGCTGAAGCTTTCAGCTAAATACACACTTTAGTCACATTTTGGCTGGTACACTGAATATATCTACATATTATATTAAACATAACCTGAACGTTTACATTTCCAAATCCAACGCTTCCTAATCTCTCTGCACTTTCCCTCCTCTCGCTCTGTGCTCACTTGGTTTGCGTTTTCCTTCTTTAAATAAAGTTGAATTTAAAGCAGCTGTTTAAACAGCCGGCACCTGCAGCAGTTCTCACGACTTTCCACTGCACAGGACGACTCGGGCCGAACGTTCTGGTGTTAAATCTAAAGGATTAATAGATGTAACACACCCCACAGGAGCTAAAAGCATGTGTATACATGTCCAGTATGTATATCTTTAATATTATACATCTCTTTACATTCAAGTTGCATAATCAGGACAGACGGCTCGACTGCTGGCAGCTGGTCGGACCGAACCAGAAACCGTTTACCGAACTCATTTTTGGGCATCACTCAAGAATTCATGTTATGATTACGATACAGATTTTTACACAAATGTCTGAGAGGATGAAATGATGAAGTTATTGTATTTGATATCCAAACGTTTGGGGGGTTAATGCTCTGTGACATCATCATATTCTGCCCGTTATTTAGCGCCGCAGCTCAGGAACAACTCAACCAGGAAAACAACCGCGAGGCCATAAATCTAGGATTTTAATGTCTGCGTTTCAACATCTGTAGATGTGACACCGCTGGATGATTTGAAGGAGACCTCAGAACAGTTTCCAGCTGTGTTTGTGGCACCAAAACATGTATTTTAAGACAAAGCATGATTTTTCTTAAATGATTTAGTGCCTTAATCTAACCAGACGATGAGCACAGCAACAGAAAACAAGAAAAAAGAAGGTGTCACTAGATTTTTAGTTTCCTGTCATCACTTTGGGGTTGACCGGAGGGTTCGACAGGTGAGGAGAGTTTGATTGACAAATCAGTGAAAGCGTGAGCTCTTTTCTCCTGTCGATGGAGATTTCCTCCTGCACGCCTGTGAACACAATAAACTGACTGCGTATACGAGCCTTTACAGCCGAGTGTCGTTATAATCCAAGTTTTATTGTCAGCAAACAAAAGCCTCACACACATTCTGTATATGAAACTTTGACCCCTTTTTATGACGCACCCTCACAATTACAGAAGAACTGATTTCAAAAACATAGTTTGCATCTTCTGTCCGACACGCCGGCTCAGTCTCGTAGCTTCACCGTCGCTCATCAGGACCTGATTTCACAGATGAACCGGTACGTCAGGTGACAGTCCGCATCGTTCCACAGCTTGCGTTTGCGTCGCTCAGATCCGTGAATCTGCCCGCAGTCCTCTCCGTTCTCTCTGTAGTCCCAGTTGTCAGGCTGACCTTCATCCCAGTAACTGAACACAAGCAGCGACAGGACGAGGAACAATTTATATCTGTATTTAGTAATGCTTCTCTTTTCTGCTTCTATGAGTATTTAATATCATAACAAGTCATTAAAAAAACTTACAAACCTGTACAATTAACAGCAAAAGCAATAACTTCAGATAGTTTGTGCAAAACCAGATATTTAAATGAATTTAAATCAGATTAATTCAGTGAATATATCGTCAGTTCTTCAGGTTTGTCATCATCATACACGATTAACATGCTACGTTTTGAAAAACCTCTCTTCTCCTAGCTTCTGATCAGGATTCATTCTTTTACTTTTCTTAAGTTTATATCTTAAATAACAGTCTAAACTTTAAAAAATAAACATTTCATGTAGCTTTCTTCACAGACTGTTTAAAGCAGCTACAGGGAGCTGTTGTTTGATTCTGGCGCCCCTGTGGACAAAATCTGCAAGAGCTTTGAAATCTAAAGATCTTGAACCTTCTACTGAGCGCGAAACATATTTTTTGCTTTCTCTATTATTTTAAGCACAGCTGTGTAACCTTCAAACTTTAAATCTACCGACTCATTTTTGAGCCAGTTTTGCACCTGAAGGACTCCACAGTCGACATCTGGTTAGACTTTCAAAATAAAACTCACGGCCCCCAGGTCGAATATATATATCTATAGTGTAACATATGAAAACAAGCATTTCTCTGTGATGTTGTGATATTTGTCTCACGTTGGGGTTGAGTTGAAGTCGGTTCCGTCCACCCAGCTCCAGTGTCCCTCATGTTCTCGCTCCACGAGTCCAATCCAGTAGTTGTGCTGGATTTCAACTATTTTCGAGATGTAGTCCTCGAAATAAAACAACAGCAGCAGCATGTTACTTTAAGCCTTTTCACACACTTATAATAAATGGAACCAAACTGAACCTCACCAGCTCCTCCACACTGTTCAGGACCAGCAGGTGTCCGCCGTGTGTCCGGCACTTCTCCTCAGCTTGACTCCAGGTGAGAACAGCGACGGAAAGCAGGTAGCAGCTCCTCTGGAAAGACACCCATCCCTCCCTACATGTTCCTGGAGTGGCGAGGATCAAGAAAAGTCAACTGGTCGGTGAGAAAACACTGAATTTTATCGATCTTGGAGGATTCAGTGTTTACCTTTAACTGGGGTGGTTTTCTGCAGGAGGACCTCCTCCACAGGTGCAGCACCTTTAGTTTGAAAAGCCGGAAGATGAACGACAAATCCTTACAGAGGGCATCAATAACACAGCTGTGTCATCATGTCAAGACCTGAGAACCTTTTCCTGACCTGCAGTGGACGATGATCCTGCTCCTTTATGGCTCATTCTCTCCAGGTGACCTTTGATGTAGCTGATGTCCCCGTTCAGCTGGGAGACTTTTAGAGAATTGTCATATGATGAGACAGAAAAAATGTGACTTAATCAATCATATCTGTCTTCAAAAAGGCAGTTTCGGTGAGTGTTGTTCGCTCAGAGTCGGCCAGCTCTGGAGGAATAAACACATCAGATTCTGCTCTGATCGACGGGAGGAGAGCTCAGATATTACTTTTCAACTTCTGGGATTAAAAAGTGGATTTATCTTCACTCCTGTTGATCAGCTTGACTGCAGCAGTGATCGGCATCAATTCTCCGCATCCGTCTCAGTGTGAATCTCTCCGATGCGGCGAGGGGTGAAATTTCGCTCCGGCGCTGATCCGCCTCTGGAGGTAGTGTCAGGGCCGCATTATTGGCGAGCCGAACCAGTGTGAGCGGATCAGCCGGCTTCACGTATCGAGGGCATGTCGATCGGACGGTCGGTTAACTACACAGGTCCTTCACTCAACTTAATACAGAGAAATGTCCCACAAAGCAACGTTACAGGACCAAACAACAGTAACGTAGCAACTGTAACTGTCTCTGGCAACTTATATGAGGAAAATAATACAGCAGATATACGTGGAGAAGCGTCTGTCCTCCTGTCTGTCCTCCTGTCTGTCCTCCTGTCTGTCCTCCTGTCTGTCCTCCTGTCTGTCCTCCCGTCTGTCCTCCCGTCTGTCCTCCTGTCTGACCTCCTGTCTGACCTCCTGCCTGTCCTCCTGTCTGTTCTCCTGTCTGTCCTCCTGCCTGTCCTCCTGTCTGTCCTCCTGTCTGTCCTCCCGTCTGTCCTCCCGTCTGTCCTCCCGTCTGTCCTCCTGTCTGTCCTCCTGTCTGTCTGACCGTCACATTTCTGCCAGAAAAACAGCGGCAAAAACCTCCGTCCCCGCGAGTCAGACAGCGTCCAGTTTACTGATGGTGATGTAGGCTAATTATGTAATTTAGCACGAGAAACGTAACTTTGTCACTTTCCAGGATGTTTGATGGGTCAGGATCTCAATCACTGCACATTATAACAGCATCCATATGATTATAAACTGTCCGCGGGTTTAGATTGACAGGAGGGACACCTGGAAACACCTTGAAAACACACCGACGTCATCATCATGTCGTGAACCGTCACGCCTCTTTAGGAGCCGCAGCGCCGGATTTCTGTGTGAATTCACGTCGGTTCGTCTTTAATGCGGAGCTGCTTCGCTCTGTGTGAATCACTATCGGCGGAGATAATGCGTCTTCTCCTGTGTGAAAGGGGGTTACTGACTGCTGACTGGAGCTGGAGGGGAAATGTGCTTTACTCAATTCAATCGCCAGAGTAAATGTTGGCAAAGTATGTTTCTGCAAAACCACCGATAAGTTAAAACTTTACATTAAGGTCAAGTCTAGTTCAACTGACGGTTCGGACGGCAGGCGACCCGTCTATAAACCCGAAGCTTCAGGTTTTGACGAGTTGGGAATCAACTCTTACAAATTGGTCCTTTAAACGTTTATTGTTGTTGTTAGCATGATATTTTAGCCGTCCGCTGACAATTTCATGATGCCTTTGGTTGAGTCTGAGTCAAAGGATCCCCCGCGGTCAAACTTGTGCGAGCACCGTGAAGCGAATCAGACATGACTCCGGCTCAAACGTTCACCGTCGAGGAGTTTTATTCCCGTCGCTGTGACGCTCTCCTGGAAGTCACAGCGGCCAAATGAAATGCACCGATACTCTGAGTGAACATTGTTGGATGTAAGAACACACCTCAACAACATAAAACAAAGCTCAAGTAGTTTTTAGACATTTAACTGCAGAAATCTCACATATTACATCTTTAAAAAAACGTACATTTTATGCCGGTGACCATCAGCAGAATCAGCAGCAGCACCACCAGGACCGTGTAGAGGGCGAAGGCCACGACCTTCTTCATACCTGCGAACACACACAGACTTCTTCTCAAAGTCGGAGTTGACTTTTGAAATTGTTGGCTCACATTCAGACGACATGTTGTACCTCCGGGCTGTGGTGACGTCCTGTGCCCCCCGTGACCCGAGCTGTTATCAGATGAGCTGAACGGCTGATACTGAGAGTCCATGACTGAAAGAGACTTGTTTTTTAAGGCGTTTTAAATAAGTAAAAATGTTTATTTCTCACTATATAACTGTTATTTGCAGTTTGTCAGAGAAAAGCTGATACAGTTCAGTCAATCCTCATTTTGCTCATCTCAGACTGCAGCTGCAAATCAGGTCGACTAAATCTGTCTGTTTGTTTTAAAGCTAAATGTGTTAACTATTAACGGCTCGATAAATAAGAGGATTCTGTCATTATATACTAAATAATGCATAAACATCAGATAAAGGCAGCTGATTTCACTAAATAACTCACTAAATGTAAATTATTATATAAAAGCTTTGTCTTCACTGATAAAGACTGGTCTGATTATTTACACACACGACACAGTGATTTATGCACATTAATACACATTTCTAGAATAATTCCAAAGATATTTAAATAACTAATAAAGTCTAAAACAACAAAGTGAACTTTTATCACTTACCGTCATCAACCAGAATACATCTGAATTTGTGTGGTTGGACTCTGACCGTGAGATCACAGAATGTCCTCCCCTTTAAAGAGAAACGCTTTAAATCACAGGAAGCGTTTTTTTTTTTTTAAATGTGCCAATTTGAATACAGTTATTTTTTCTCTTTATCGACCGTCTCATAATCAGACAGGAAGAGAGAGTTAGTGACAGAATGTGAGGTGTTTACATGAGTGCTTTTCTTTTCCCACATTGTTTTATTCAGATTTGTTTTTGAGGCCTGAACAGTTAAACTATCTGAGAACTGTTGTATTAGAATATGATGATGTTCATTTCAGCTCCTGGAAACATCTGTGAAATACACTGATTCAAGTTATTTCACTTGTTTGACCTCAGAAGTCCCATTAAACACATGTACAAACTGTATATCTTTTTAAATTGAGCCACACATATTATTAACAAGTCTGATTATAATGCTCACACAAATAAAATGTTTCCCAATTCCCATTTTATGATATTTATTGACTTGTTTAATTCAGAAACTCACTCCCAGACTGTCTACAAATTCATGTTTTTTAAATTTACTGAACACAAAAAGCTAAAAGAGGCCTCACCAGGAGATCAGTTTCTGTTGCTCGGGTTAAATCATTGAACGATAGAAATATAAATTTTAAAATTTTGGTTTTCAAAAGACTGTTTTATGAAGCTATTTTTGAGCGTTATGAGTGTGAATGACTAGAATGTGACTGGTAGCTTAAATTGATAAAAATGTAGGATGTCAGTATTTTGCTCCTGTCGAATAATCCTGATCCGTCACTACGTAATACACACAATGTTGACTTTGTTCAGACAATCTATATTTATTGTATCATGTGTGATAATAAAAAAAATACTATTGCTACTTAATCTCCTCTAAAGTGCTTCATAGATGTTCGGACTGGGCGGTAAAATGGTATTTGGTCAAAAATCACAATATTTTTGACCAAATACCTCGAGATCAATATTGCGAGCAAGGTAGTGTGATCTAAAATAACGCCGCTACAGCAGCAGTAACTGTTTGTCTGCTGACTGGACTGTATATATTTCATTATAAACATATACAGAGTGCAGCTTTTACATCGCTAAGATCAACAAGGAGAAGCCGACAACATCAAGAAAATAAACTTCCGCCCACTCAGGTTATCTTGTCTTATCTTCGATGACATCATGAAGGTCTAAGTACCAAAACATTGTTGTCAATAAACTTAATTGCAGTGGAAAGTGTGCGGGAGTTTTCTTCCTGGTAATAAATCTATAAAAAATATATATATAACAGACATAAGTTACTGAAGTGAAAGCTTGGCAGGCAGTGCAGGAGCAGTGTGCTCTGTGGGAGACAGTAACGCCCTTTGGCGTGGACTTTTTCACTTTTTCACTTTGCAGACCTTTTACAAGCACAGAAATGCTACATAACACAATAAAAAGGAAAACATAATATGACCTTTTTAACACGAGGAGATTTTGATCGATAGTCATCAGTAATGTGGGTTGCTGAAGCTAATCAGTGACTACATTTCTACTTACTTACATTTCATTCCCTTGTCATGTTTTATAATAATCCACATGAAACGTCTCAGTGACGTCAGAGCTGACGTGAGCGTCTCCTCTGAGTCTCTCTGCAGTGATATGTTATTATGAAAATAAGAAGAACAAGTGTCTTCAGTATTTAGTTAATTTTTTAATTTTATTGGGAAAATATTTTATTCATAAGCAAAAAATTTTCAGCCTCCAAGCCAACCTTTCCTCATTTTTTGGTTGAATTTAATTCACTTTATAAATCCTTAGCCCTGGTTAAAAATAAAAAGAATACACAATTTTTAGATTACTATGAAAAGATATTTGATGTACTCTCTGGCAAGTTATGACATAATGATATTGTATTAGCTATTAGTATTTATTTATTTATTTATTTTTGTTATTTATTATTTAGGTTCTATCTTATCTGAGACTTTGGAAATGTATTCTGTAAATTCATTTATTTTATTTATTGACTTTTCGTTTTTGTATCTGTGAAAGAGCTCTTATGTATTGTGTTATGTGTTATGTGTTAGTGTTTGACATAATTTGTAAATTGAATATTTAAATAAAGTTCATTGAAAAAAAAGAGTCTCTCTGCAGTTCTCAGTCTCGCCGCTCGGTGCCACGGCGGCGCTGTCTGACCTCCACGTGACTGCTCTGTATTAAGTCCTTCCGGTCTGCGCGTCTCTCAGAAAAGCAAAATGGCGGCTCTCGGACGGCTCTCCCAGGCGCTGCTGCGGTCTTCTCTGACCCAGAGCCGGCGTCAGCTTTCTGCTTCTGCCCACGGACACGGAGAGCAATCAAGTAACTGAGTCGCTTCACTTTGAGTTATGAATTGTGTTTAATGTCATTTGTTTTTTACGACAACGTGTTACTTTTTCACTGTGACCTTGCTGCGCTAGCGTTAGCTATTAGCATTAGCGGTTAGCTTAACATCCTTGAGCGGGCATTTAGCTGAAGAAGCTGCCGAAACACCAGCTGTTTAACTGTAGTCCTTTGTGTTTTTCGACCTGTCAGCTCATTAAAACCTTTATTCTCACTGTATTTATGTAGTTACAATTTCTTTTTGTGGCTCGAAAGTGTAGGTGTCACGAAAATACGTCCTGTTAGCTAACGAGCAACAACAAAGTGTCACATCAGGTCAACGAACACCAAGTCATCCTGCCTCCTCCGTCTTTATATTACAACACAGCACAGTTTACTCAACTAGGAAGGGAAGAAACAACAGTTAAAGCTAAGAAATCTGACAAACCACGTGTACATATACTTTATAAAGGGGCAATGGTAAAGTTAAACAGTGTTATCACTATCAAAATAAACGTGTACATGTCAGAAATGAGTACAGTAAGATATATAACTTGTATGTATGTAGTTTATGTGCTTTTAATGATTTAACTGAGACAACTCAGGAGATATAATGTTCACGAGAGGTGTTTAATAGACCACTTAAAAATGTGAATGTGGTTATTAGTACTCAGTAAAAACATCAAATTAATAATATCCAGCTAGTTTAGAGGCTCATGTGTCTTTTAAAGGCAGATCTTAAAGCTCTGAGTTGAATGTCACCTTAGTGAACCGCATGCTAACGTGGCATAATATGACTCATGCGGGACCTTATAGAGGTCTTTAATGTGTTGTGGTAAACTGGGTACAAAGTCTGTATCAGAGAGCTGCTTCGACTTCGATCATCACTAATCAGCACATTTATTCAATCACAAAGCCACAAATAGTTTCTGTTTCTGATGTTGAACCTGTTTTAACATCATACGATTATGTTTTAAAGAAGATCTACAGTGAAAACATTTTGCATCAAATATGAAAATGTGTCATTTGCAGATTCATATATTTTTGTCGGAGATGTTGATAGTTTTGTTCAACTTCAAGGGCCGTCCACAACATAAAGATAACTACATAGAAATTCTTTAAATACAGTACATTGTTTAACTAACTCAAGCGAAACACCACACTGAAACTATTAAGACAACAAAAGCAACAAATTATATCTGACAGTCGATCAGAATCCATGTGAATTTACAGGGACATCAGTTACTTTTTGGGGACATATTAATGCAAAATAATGATGCAAGAGTTCCTTTATGTAATTAACGACATTCATGCAGCTTTAGATGGTCTACTCTAATAACTCAGTCTTTAAAACAGTGTTTAATAAGTTAATAAAGTTAATCAGGCTGCAAATTACACTTAGAAAAATGTCCTTTTACCTGAGACATACTGCCAAACAGTATGATGAGGTCTCTGAGGTCTGTTTTGTCTTTACTGATGTCCTCTTTAACATATGTCAGGATAATTGATGTTAACTTACTACAAAATTATTAATAAAACTTGTCTTCAGAAGACAACAAGTCTTGTGACGGTGTTGGAATCTGCAAACTCTGCTCCCGTTTGAAGAATTTCATAAAACCACATTTGTTTCTCTGTGCAACACGCAGCAGGTATTCAGTGTCCATTTTCCTTAACTACACAAATCGTTATCGTTAAAGTGATTGTTCTTGGTGTGGACGGCCCTTTTTTAAATATAACGTGCTTAGTTCTTTTCTCTGTCTATCTAATATGATTAGTGTTTTTAAGAAGGTGGTGTTCTACACTAACATTATGTTGGCTGACGTTTCCTCAAGTCAAACTTTGTCAGTGCAGATATGAAATCAAGTAATGAAACGTGTCCCAAAGAAGCGTTCATACGTCTAAAGACTCATTTAATTCTCAACAATCTTAAACATAATAATTTCTTGTTTGTTAAACTCGACATTGTGTCTCGTTCTCCAGCCCGGACCTGGAAGATCCTCACCTTCGTGGTGGCCCTGCCCGGTGTTGCTGTCTGCATGTTGAACATGTACCTGAAGGAGCAGAGTCACACCCACGAGCAGCCGGAGTTCGTCCCTTACAGCCACCTTCGCATTCGCACCAAGGTCCGACTTTGTGCTGCTTCAATGATTCACATTTAAACTGACTGTTTTAAAGGCCACATTTTGACGTACTCACGTGTTGTCTTATTTTGTACCTCCCACAGCGTTTCCCTTGGGGTGATGGCAACAAATCTCTTTTCCACAACCCACATGTGAACGCCCTTCCCGACGGCTACGAGGGTCACGATGAGTGAACCCTCCCTCCAGACCTCCTCACTGGCACCGGGACCAGTCCTCCCTCAGCAGCTGTTACTGGACCACTCCTCACTCACAGTTTACTCTCTGTTTTTGTTGCGTTTGTTTACCTCTGTGCTCTCGACACGGGGCACCTGAACCAACTGTTTATCTCCTCTGGACCACAACACACAATGTCCGTTAAAACTGAATTAACATTAATAAAGTAATTATTATTACCTCAGTTCACCGTTTATGTCTTCTGTGTTTGAGGTTCTTCACCTTCAGAGTATTTAAAGGAAGAAGCATTTCATTCAGGTCAGAACTGTAAAGGTTTGGTTTAAATAATAAATATTGATGGCTGAGTTCCATTCAGGTGCTTCAGTGTGAAGCTGCTGGTTCACCGACACACAAACAGCTTTAATGTTTTAATAATAACATACTTTTTTTTTTACCTGTTTAGGTTGGACCGAATGCAACCAGTGAATCGTATCAGTGTGAATGAAGGACGAGGTTATAAAACAAAACGATGCGATTATTTTGACGGATATTGCAACTGTCATAAAATCTGTGATTCGTAGGAACGATCATTATCGCATCACATGTTTTACATTTTCATTGAGAATAAAACTATTGAAGTCATAAGTATGTGATGTTTGTACCAAACAAACATGTTCCCACTGTCCCAGAATAAATTCTGACACCTGGGCTTTGTGAATCAGCTGATTCCACGGTACAGTAGATATTTAACAGTTACATGAATGTTCCAGCATTTTATTATAGTAATAATTAGAAGAACTTTATTTAGAGAGCACCTTTAAAAGAAGAGTTTACAAAGTGCTCTGACAGACTAAAAGCAGGATAAAAGCTGAACAGTCGAGCCGAACACTGTCTCACACTTTACCGTCATCACAAGATTGCAGCTTCTGTGATTTGGATCATGTAACGCAGGCACGTCCACATTATTCCACAAAGGGCTGAGTGGCTGCAGCACAGCAGAACTGACTCATTTAATCAGCTGATCTCAGTCTTCAGAGAGTTGACTGGTCAAACTGTGTGCTCTTGACTGGTTGGAACAAAAACCTGCAGCCACTCGGCCCTTTGTGGAATAATGTGGACGTGTCTGCGTTACATGATCCAAATCACAGAAGCTGTAATCTTGTGATGAAGGTAAAGTGTGAGACAGAACAGCCTGAAACTGTTCTGCTCACGCTCGGCTGTGTTCGGCTCGACTGTTCAGCATTTATCCTGCTTTTAGTCTGTCAGAGCACTTTGTAAACTCTTCTTTTAAAGGTGCTCTCTAAATAAAGTTCTTCTAATTATTACTATCATAAAATGCTGGATCGGAACAGTGGCCAACATTCCTGTAACTGTTAAATATCTACTGTACCGTGGAATCAGCTGATACAGAGTCCAAACCCCAACAGATATCACATACTTATGACTTCAGTAGTTTAATTTTCAATGAAAATGTAAAAAATGTGATGCAATAATGAGTACGGACACGTCTGATGTAACCGGTTACACTGTCATTTCTAACATTGATGCCACATATTTGCTTTTTTTTTTCTCTCTATTGAGGTTTAAATGTTTTTTCTTTCAGAGTCTGAAAAGCTGTGAGACTGAGAGTTACATCACTGACTGTATATTAAATATTCTTTATTTAAACTCCAGCAGGCAGCTCAGTTTGACTTCCTTCTGTCTCTACCACAGAAGAAGCTGAGCGAGTGTCAGGTCACTTCAGGGTTTCATTATTTATTGAGAGAGATTCTGTTCTCCTCCACTGCTGACGTCACCATGGCGTCTGTCCGCGTGTCTCCATCTCTTCTTCCACCTTTATGTCCAACAACGGTTAACGTCGTCCTGTTTGATGTCTGCACCACGTGACTCTTTGTTCCCGGCTCCTCCTCCTTCACGTGAACGCGCCATAAGCCGAATTAGAAAATCCTGGGTTAACAAAGCTCGCTGATATCCGGCTTCTGTGAGCCGGTTCTGCTCCCGCTGTTCCCGCCGCGCGCACAGCTGCTGGTCACCTGACGCGGGTCGGATTCATCTATCGCGTCGGTGAATCCCGGCTTTGTTCCGTCTCACGTCCGCGGGCTCACGATCTGATCACTAAATCTAGCATTGAAACATCTCGGATAACTGTGCGCGTTCCCGCTTCGACATAAAGGGGAGAGCAATCGAGCTCCGAGACCCGGATCGCATCATGAACCCAGACAGAGGTGACTATCACACTCAATGCAGAACATGTGTTGTAATCTACAGTTTGGACTCATGTGTGAACAAATCATTTATGTTTATGTTTAAAAAAAACAGATTTCCAGATGAGGAAAAATGAGAGGGCTCATTTTTTCAGCCCCAAAGAGCAGGAACTCATCCTGAAGTTGTATGAAGAGGAGAGAGAGGTTCTGACGGCCAAGTCCAACACGACCAGCGCCTCCAAACTGAGGGAGGAGGCCTGGCAGAGGATTGCTGATAAAATAAACGCGTAAGAATTGTTTTAAAAATGTCATTCAATCTCATATTTTGACTTCAAACTTCAAATAACATCAAGATAACGGACACATTCTCTGTTCCATCACCTCAGTGTGTCGGACAGCGGCTACAAGAGGTCGTGGCAGCAGGTGAAAGTCAAACACAAAAATATAGTGCAAACAGGTAACCACATGTCTGCTCATCTGCATTATCAGTGATGAAGTGTCTCAGGTGAGTGTTTTACAGCTGAAGTTTATCCTCAAACAGCAAAAAGAAGAAAAGCCGGCATGTTGAGGAATGAAGGAGGGTCTGCAACTCCATCACTGACCTCCGCAGAGGAGGACGTGCTGCAGCACAAAGACAGCAAGCTGAGGCTGGAGGTCCTGCCTGGAGGGGCCTGCATCGAGCCGCTGACTGGATCTGACAGCTCCTTCATTAGTGGTAGGTACACCTCACCTGAGAGGCTGCGTACAGGTGTGAATGTTCCTGTTTGAGATCTGATCATGTGGACCACATCAGAGGTGGTCTGGACCACATGTGACCACATTCTTTTAGCAGCGTGTACGCACCTGTGTTACAAGTTACATTTAAGGACCAGCTGCTCACCTGACGTCCTCTGTGAGACACGAAGAAGAAGAAGCCACAACAGCTACAAATAGTAATCATAAAATCACCAGACCCCCTTAACAAATCATCTGATTTTAAGAATTGTTGAGTGAGGAGACACTAAACAAACTTTGTGAAACTTATTTGTGATTAATTCTAACTGGTTGTGTCCTTGTTGTAGATTCAGCATTAAATCAGAAGCTGAAGTTGTTTGTCTCCTTGTACAAAGTGTCAGTTTGTGGCAGCATGTCTGTACCAGCCTGTCTGCTTCTGTGTCTAAAGTGCTAAAGTCTTACCTGCCAACACTGATCAGCTGTTTGAACACACTGTTTACACTGATGTCACCATTTACACTCCATTTATGAAAGAAGAAACATGTTATTGATCTAAACATGTCACATGTTACAAAGACACAATAATAACAGTAACAATATGGGCTACTTCTTGGAGAAAGTCACCAGACTCCATTTAAAAATTGCTCAATTTAGTGAGTTTTTGAGTTAGAAGAAGCTTTATAAACTTTGTGAAACATTATCTCTGACAAACTCTTCATTATCAAGGCTTTCTTGTAAATTCTGTATAAAATGTTAAACAATTATTCATTTTCTTCCTTGCAGAAACTGTTGGTTTGTCGCAGCTAAATCTTCTCTGCCAACATTGATCAGCTGTTTGAACACACTGTTTACACTGATGTCACCATTTACACTCCATTTATGAAAGAAGAAACATGTTATTGATCTAAACATGTCACATGTTACAAAGACACTAAACAGTAACAATATAGGCTACTTCTTGGAGAAAGTAACCAGACTCCCTTGAAAAATTGCTCAATTTAGTGAGTTTTTGAGTTAGAAGAAGCTTTATAAACTTTGTGAAATGCTGTCTCTGACAAACTCTTCATTATCAAGGCTTTCTTGTAAATTCAGCATAAAATGTTATACAATTAGTCGTATGTTGGTTTGTCGCAGCTAAACCTGCCAACATTGATCAACTGTTCGAACACACTGTTTACACTGATTTCACCGTTTACACTCCATTTATGAAAATACAAGTACAGACCCACCAGTATAGGTTGCTCCTTTGTCGCCTGTGGAGAAAGATCCCAGATTGCCTTTAAAAAAAGCTTAATTTTGTGTGAAGAGAAACTTTATAAACTCATAATCCAGTGTCGGTCTTCTCTCCTGCAGTCTCCGGTCATCCCATCCTCCTCCTGCCTGTCACAAAGACGGAACCAGAGAGCTTGAGCAGCGACGAGACGGACGTCAGCGACTCTCATTTCGAAGGAGTAAGTTCTTCTAAACTTGTATTTTGGAAGCATTTGTCTGTGAATCACTTAACATCTGGACTTTTCTTTTGCAGGATCTGAACAGCAGCAGCAGGATCCAGGAGAGGCCGACCTCCACACATGCTCCGTCCGGTGGCAGACACATAGAGGTGAGGCGAAACGTGTCGGATGTGAGTTAAAGTCCTGATTAGTTTAAGAACAATGTAAGAATATGTGCTGTTTGACTTGTTTTGCAGAGGCAGACGGACGACTTACGAGCTCTTTACTGCAGCTACCTCCGAAAGGAGATGGAGAACCGAGACCAGCAGATGGCGTTCAGAGCGCTGAAGATGAAGAAGCTGGAGAAAGAGATCTTGTTACTCGATAAACAGCTCATGTGACCAAGTGACACAAATACTAATGTTTTTTTTATATCACAAAAATGTTCAACTTGTTTAATTTAAGGTCAGAAGATTGTAATGAATCGCTTCAGTCGTATAAACTCTTCCATCCCTGAACCAGGTCGCTCACTCAGGGTGGGAAGCTCCAACGTTGGATAATGTCGAGTGATTGATCGTAAAAAATCTGGAGGGACGTCGGATCATATTTCAAGCTCAAATCGCTAACATTAGCCTTCAGCCACTTCCTAGCTAACGTTATCATCTGTTAACATCCATCTGTGTTTGACTTCCAGACTAAAATGTCAAGATGAGCGGCGATATCTAAGAGTTGATTTACACTTTTCCTGTCATATTGTTTAACACCATCGAACGTTAAAGTGAGCTAAGAAGTGGTTGGATGTTTTCCAATGCATGCTAACGGGTTATTAACAAATATGTTCTTTTATTTGGAAATATGGCCGGATGTCCCTCCTGATTTTTCACTTTCCATCGTCATTTCAGGTTCTGTTCAATTAGGAAAAGGGAACAATTTGTCAGATTCCCGACGTTTATTCGTCCAGACGACCCAGAACACAGCAGAGTTTGAACGGATTTTCAGTTTAATGCCTGAAATAATGTTCATGTTTTGATCTATGACATAAAAACACATCAGTAAATACGACACATTCTGAATTAGAGCCTGTTTGTGTAACAGTCAGCAGCAGTTCCTCCGGTTATATGATGATTTACTTGAATTTGTTGGGTGTATGAATTCAACAGGCGGCCACTTCCTGTTGAACAAGTTGATTACTTTACAGCTAATGGATTGATCGGTTTGTATTAAGTGTGTATAGTGTAGCAGTGGAGCCCGTTTACAGCCTGACGTCAGCTTTTTACTTCGAAAATCAACCCAAAAGTACCAAAAACTTGTCAAAGAGTTTATTTTCTGCAATAATCAAAAATCTGATTTTAAAAATCCCAGAGGCTTTTTGTCGAGGGAACCAGGGAGATGCAAAAGTACATCTAAAATAAAGTGTCAGATAATTTCTTGCTCCGTGTCCTCAGACTGAGACAGTATTTGAATCTTTGGTTATTTAATTTAAAGGACGGTCATGAAGCTGTGGAGCTGCCTCCTCTGCCTCGGGAGGATTCCTTCATCACATGAGTTTCAGCCCGTCGGTGCTCTGAACTCTGATTTAAGCTGAATGAATCAAACATCTGTCTTCAGTCTGAGGTCCCTTAAAACCACATGAGAGACGCAGTGATGACAACTGAAGGAACTGTTGCTCATAATCACAACTTTAGGAGACAGTAACTGGACACGTCGTCATTAAAGCTTCATGTGGTTTCAGATCGCTGGCAGGTTTGATGGACGCCAGCAGACACTTAATGTTTTCTGTCTGTCTGTCTGCAGAAAGTGAAGTCAGGTAACTTGTCTCTCCTGTCGGGACGACTCTCTGGTTGCCTTGTGTGTGTGATGTGGACACATTGTGGACAAACCCCATCACACACCTGTAATCACAGGTGATGTGAGGTAGATTTCTGCCACCAGCACAGGACACTACAGTGTGTTTTGTTATGGGACTAGGCTACCTGTGAATTTACACTGTTGAGGATGATTCCTATAATTATGTCTCCCTTTAAATCCCAACAGAAAATGTAATCTGTTCATTTTAATTCAGTTTTATTTGTTAAAATAATCTGATCAGTTTTAGTTTCTGTTCCATTTGTCTGAACAGAAAGAAGGAAACAATCACATCTGGTGATAAATATATCATCTCATTCTGATTAATTAACTACAGTTGTGTTGGTTTTTTCCATTCTTGTGTTGTATTTTTTAGTTCTGCTCCTCATTCAGCAGCTACACAAACATTATAAACATCATGTTGTTTCTCTAAAAGCTCACTGAAACAATAAATCCCACAATAATAACAGATAATAAAAGTTTTGTAGCCTTTATTTTAAGCCTGATTTGCTTCGTGGATCAAAACATTCATCATACAAGCGGTTATTTCATGTTAGATTAACGTTTTATTAAACGGTCTTGTGTTGTTGTCGACGAGCTGAATCCACTTCCGGGTTTGTTCTCCGTCGGATCTTTGTCCAAAGTCAAAATGGCGGACACGTTAGCGACTTATTTACAAGCTCGGTTCTCCCTCCAGACGGTTCCGGGTCGATCCAGGTCCCGAACTTTAATCCCGAGTTCGCAATAGATCAGATATCTCCGTGTTTCTGCCTCCTGATCAGATGATTTCACATCGATCGAGTTTTAATCGCGCCATTGGCTGACGGAGCTGCGCGCGCTCACGGCTCTGTGTGTGAAGGCAGCGCTAATCGAGCGACGAAAACAGGATTAATCAGCTGCAGACAGAAGAGAAGTGCAGCGTGTTTGTCTCATTAACGTGTAGTCTCTGTGAGCACATGTGACTCTACCTGAGGATCAAACAGCCTTTTCTCTTTTTGAATTAGTAGAAACGTGATTTAATTCTCACCTGAAGCGAATTTATTTACAAAAAAATAACTCGATATTGGATTTTAGCATCTCTCTCTTCAGGTTTGGACCTCTATAAGCCTTCAAAAGTATAAAAAGGAAACTAGATATGTCTTCTAATACCACAGTAAAAATAAATAAAGGTCTTCACCACACAAAATGTAATATTATTTTAATTTTCTAATGAATAAAAAGGCTCAGAAAGAGTCACTGAAGACGAATCCAAAACATTTGTGTGGTGTTAATATCAAAAATCTGACTGTACATCTGTTTATTTTTATTTATATCCTCCTTTAAGTACTTTTTATTCTATCACATACAGGATATTGTGTCGTTGTAAACATGAGCTGTGTGTTTTTGACAAACTCAGTCGGCCTACAGTCTGACAGGACACGGCTGTTCTTCATGGTTTGACACATTCTGATTGAGTTTTTCTGAACTGAACCTTCATTTTACCACTAAATCACAGTGTAATTCAGACGTTTAACAGGAAGCTGCCACAAGTACATCAAATAGGCTATCTGACAAAAAAAACAAAACAAAACAAAAAAAAGTCTCAGTGGGAAAACCTCCAGGTGACTAAACACAAGATCTTCTATTTATGAGAAAATGTGAATGAGGGGAAGTAAACTTAAACAACATTATGAAGGACAGAGACGAGTCAGTCCTCCCCTTGAACACTTGCTGTTGGATGTCAGATGGAGCTTGTGTTATTAAATTATCATTATTATCATTAAACTACTCTTTCATTCAATGAAGTTAAAGCTACATTGAGCCTCTGTCTTGTTACCAGATGTGGGAAATAACTAAATACTTATGTACAATAGAGTCTCTCCATTATATGTTACATTAAACTTATACTGTCGTTTATTTCTCTCCATATAAAGGCCTGTAGTTGTCACATAACACAGTTTATTATGTCATCATTTATCATTTTAATTATTTTTCTTAATTATCATTTTTTAATTTAATTCCTCATAACACTTTTTTCTCACATTTATATTTTGAAGAGAGCCAATAAAATTTTTCTGATTCTACTAAATTTGTTGAATTTCGTTTTTTATTTTATTTTCCTGTAAATAAAGAACACAAAATCACTTCATGAGACTTTTATCACACTTATTGTTAAATTAAATTAACTGAAGCAGCGCTGCTTTAACTTTTTAGTAACTTTCACCAGGGACGAACTTTGTGTTTGAGCGGTGTTACGTCACGCACTAGTTTGTCCCTGCGAGCTCGCCGTACTTTCACATGACTCGCGCTGCGTGTGACTGACCCGCATTCCTCAGGTGGCTCGTTCCTGACACACTGAGTCCGTCCAGAGGCGAACCGACACCAGAACCGCCGTGTGGAGACGCTGGAGCTTCAGTCTGAAGGGTTCTGAAGGGTTCTGAAGGGTTCTGACAGCTGGTTCCGGTTCTTCAGCCGAGTCGAGGCTTCAGTTCTTCTTTTCGTCCGGGTTCCCGTCCAGCCTGCTGCTGGAGGAGAACCGATGCCTGACAGACTCTTCGCTTTTTCTGGGCTTCGTGTCGGTGATGGCTGAGCTGCTGCCGCCGGATGTGAGAAGGTAAGACCCGCTCGGACCCGCTAGACCCGCTCGGAACCAGAACCACCAGACAGAGTTCAGTTTAACTCCAGAAACACGAGTCTGCTCCTTTTAATCCTCCGGAGCTCAAACTGGACTGATTGTAAACCTGAGACAGTGAAGTGGACGTGTTGCCTTCAGGGTCCAGTCAGCTGCGGGGTTCTGACCTGCACCTGGACCATCAGCTGCAGGAGCATCAACAGAACCGACTGAGTTCAGCAACTTCCTGTAGCATGAAGTCTTCAGCTGCATCGATATATAACGACAGATCGATTATCGGCCCGATACTGGAACGATGACATCATCAGTTAGTGACGGATAAAGAAAAATAATAACTTTATTTATGCAGCACCGAAAGGCAATTAGAATAAAAGATTAAATATGAAATACAGTCAGTCGATCAGGTGATTATCGGTCATCGTATCGGCTGAAATAAATCCGTATCGTGCGTCACACACAAACAGCTGTTTGCTTTCTGACCGTGTTCTCGTGTGTTTGTTCTGCAGGTGCACATATTTCTTCCTCTACGATGGATCCAAAGTCAAAGGAGAAGGCGACCGGACGAGAGAGGGGATCTGCTACTTCTACCCCGAAGAGGTCTGAATCTGAAGACGACACGTTTGATTACCATGAGCACAAAAATAATTAATAATGATGATAATACAGGTTGTTTTACTGTGAGCAGCCTCATGTCGTCCGTATGGTGTTATAATAAAAGGAAGTTTAGGATAAAGATGAAAGTAGCGCAGACTAAGGCCCCCACACACCGGCTCCGACGTCTTCCTTCTCCGACTTCCTTCTCGACCACTCCGTCGGATCCGTTCGGTAGAAAAGTCACATTGAAACACACCGCCCCGGCTACACAGCAGCGTATACGTTCTGCGCCTGCGTGAAATGCAGTAAGTCTCCTAAACATCGGGTGGCGCTAGTCTCATGCCAGTCACCCAAAACATAAAAACAGGAAATGACAGAACGGAGTGCGGACCGTAGCTTATCAGAACAAAGCACACACAGTGTTAGCTCAGCATTACTTGCGTGATGTCGTATTACGGTGGTCTCTCTTCCACCAGGGCAGCCAGCTGCTCCTCAAAGTCCTCGGTCCACACAGCCATGGCTTCCAAACATACGTTGGTTTATCCCCAAAATAACGAACGGTGAAGTGTTGTTTGTAACTCTGTGCAGTCTCTGTTTATGTGGTTTGTTTACCATCGTCACTTCCGCCGCCCCTCCCACACGCCGCGCTGATTCGCTGGCACACCGCCAATCAGAATGGTCACTGAACAGCTAGCTAACAACCAATCAGAGTATCCGACGGCGTCCAACCTCAGACGGCCGACTTCGCATGTTCAGTCGGATCAGACGCAGCTGAACACACCGAACAGAGCAGCTCCCGAACTCGTCCGACTCTCTCCGAACGCTTCAGACGTCCGACGTCGGAGCCGGTGTGTGGGGGCCTTAACGGTCACTACAAAGTATTTCACCTCACATCAGAGAATCAATAATCCTTCCAAACACACACATCATGTAATGAGACTCTCACCAGTGCAGCAGCAGATAATCGTAAATATTTTATGATCATTTAAAACTTATTTACAGAGTTTAAATTAAAAATCTTTGTATTTATTTGTCGTCAGTGACCTGCAGTACCGTCTCAGCCCACCAGGCGGCCACGACCCAAACTGTGACGATTAATCGACTTTGTTTTAAATCGACTAATCGCTGAATTGATTTGTGTGTGTGTGTGTGTGTGTGTGTGTGTGTGTGTGTGTGTGTGTGTCAGACGCCTCTGGACCGGCAGGAGCTGCTCTGCGGTCAGCTCGCCGGCGTCGGCCGCTGCGTCTCCGAGCTTTCCTTCTCTCCGGTGCGAATTCTGAGGCTGCACCGCAACAAGTTCGCCATCCGCATGAAGGACGACTTCTTCTGGGTGAGAGACGAGCAGCCGGTCCAGCTGCAGCTCCTCAGGGCGGTTCTGGTTCTGGTTTCCTCTGAATGTGAGTCTGTGTGTGTGTTGTTGCTTTCAGGCTCTCGGCTGCTCCGTTGAAGTTCCCATCGTCAGCGTCTGTGATCTCCTGGATCAGCTGATAGATCTCTTCTGCTTCTACAACGGTTCCGTCCGACAGAGCTACCAGGTGAGTTCAGACCGAAGGCGGAGCAAAACATCTGCACGTCTTCTTGTGCTACAAAAAATAATCGTCTTAATGTAAGAAATCAACTGGGGAAGTTTCACGATGACGTCGAGAAGTTTAAACAGTTTTATGTCTAAAAATGTAATTTTACAATCCAGCAGCTCGTTCAGACAGCAAACTTTTTATTCTTCTCTTTATTCTGAAGGTTTTTACAGGCGGCTTCGTTCATGTTTCTCTCACAGCCTCATTTATAGGAACATGAAGAAAATAGCCTGTGAATATTCTCATTCATCCAGGTCATAGTTATCTCAAGGAAATTGAATCGAACGTAACTGGATTTGGTTTTTGTCTTGAAGACGTTTCATCCAAGAGGCTTCATCGTGATGAAGCCTCTTGGATGAAACGTCCAGTTACGTTCGATTCATTTTCCTTGAGATGAAGAAAATAATGTTTCACTATTTTCTGTTTTGATGTAAAACTTATTTCCTTTTCTAACCTGATTTCACTCGATGTTCAGTCGTTGCTCTGGAATCCAGTGCACATTCAAATTCATGCTGATAAATATTAGTTAAAATTATTGTCCTGTCTTTTTGAATATTATTATTCTGATTATCAATCATTTACATGATTCACTGATTAATCGTAGAGTCCGTGAAATCTCCAGAACAAACATGAATAACACAGGAAACAAAGAAGATTCTCACATTTAAGCAAATGTTTGATATTATGGATGAAAATCGAAACAAGTGAAACAAGTAATCGATTATCGACATAGCTGGCAATTAATTTTCATTCCATCGACTAATCGATTAATAGTTGCAGCTCTAAAAACATGGAGAAAATAGTTTTTTATATATAGATGTTGACAGTATTTTGTGATTTATGAAGCGATTTGAAGAGATTTTAACTCTCTGACTCTCGTATGTCAACAACATGAGACAACAAGTTTAAACTCTGTCTAATGTGCATTTTTAAACTAGATAATTCTTCATTTGCATATTTAAACATAAAATATCATAAAACTTCATGTCAGTAATCATCTGGGGAAGTTTCATGGTGATAATATGAGTGAAGTTTGTCTTTGACCTCGTTCGTCTGTGGCTTCTCCCTCAAGTCTGGGTTGATTTTTGTTTTACAAATGTTTCTTATCATCGTGTGAACCTTTCTGTTTCCTGCAGCTCCACAGTCAGGAGGCGCTCGCTGCTCGCTGGGCTCAGTACCTGTCTCACCTGCAGTCCGGATCCTCAGAGCTGCATCACGTCTTCAGCTGCCTGAGGACCATCGACTCCACGAACGTGAGTCCGACGTGTCGTCACACTTCTGTGTTTGCTGCACGTCGATGTCCTCAGACAGGAAGTGGCTGTTGCAGCTGCCGTGTTGTTGTGAAATCGCTCTCAGGCTGATTTCTGCACATTAACTGTAGCTTCAGAGTTTCTCCAGTTAATCCTGGATATTTCTGGCCACTTGATTAAAAGGTACAATGTTCTATTGTTGGTGCGATATTCTGCTGAAACATTCGGTCACATGACGCATCACACAACATCTTAAGGCGAGACACTACAGGTGAATAGGGTAATTTTTTTAAATAACAGGTATCACCCTGAAACTTTCTCAGTTGATCACTTATGATTAGATGAGAAAAAAATGTATTGCAAGTTTATTGTATTTTAATGTTTGAATATGCAAATGAGGCATTATCTAATTAAATATGCGCTCATTTGCATATATTTTAAAAAACAAAATCTGATCATGGGATAAAGCCAGGTTAAAAATTCCTTTTTCCTTTTGTTGACATATTAGATGGGAAAAAAATTACAGAGGGATTCATGGATATCTACTTTTTTTTATCCTGTAAATCAGAAAATACTGTCAGTAGCCTTAAAAAATCGATTTTTGCCATGTTTTTTGGGATAAAATGTTATTTAAATCAGGCTAAGAATAATATATTTACAAATCCCTCTGTAAATGTCTTCATGATATAGCTGGGTGCAAGACTGGAAAGTTTAGTGTATATAGGTGCAACTGAAGTGGAGATTTTTTACTTGGAGTATGAGAAAAACTCATTTTGAGAAAATGGCATTTAAAGATTTATATTCGAAAGTCCACACATTTCTATTAGAAAAGCATTGCTAGCAAATTTGTGTGTCTGTTTATGTGGTTGTCTCCAGTTCTCTGCAATGGAAGACCTTATATACCTGTTGTGTTAATAAATTATCCATTTTCATGTATTTGGGATGTTGTATATTGTTATTACCAAAGTCTTTATGGAAGATTTAACTCTCAGTATAAATCATATAAACATCAGCTTTCAGTTTATGTGCTTCATGATGATCTGAGTGATGATAACGAGTCGTCTCTGCAGGTCGACCCTCTGCTGCTGCTGAAAGCCGCCCTCATCCTGCAGGCCTGCCAGCGCTGCCCTCTGGTGTTGGCCGGCTGCATCCTCTTCAGAGGAAGGTGAGCCGACTGTTCAAAAACATTGCTGAAGTGCGTCCATTACTCTCTAACGCGAACACAGAGACACCAATTCATGCTTTTATCACCTGTCGAAGTGACTATTGCAACGCTCTCACAGAACATTGCACCTCTACAGCTACTGCAGAACTCAGCTGCACGAGTGCTGACGAAGACCAGAAAGAGAGCTCACATGACACCAGTTTAAAGTCTCTGCACTGGTTACCTGTACGCTTCAGGATTGATTTTAAGATTCTTTTACTGGTTTTCAAAGCTCTTAATGGTCTTAGTCCTTCTTATTTATCAGATTTGCTTTTAAAATTAGATCTTAGAGCCATGGGGAAGCAGCTTTTTATGATTATGCTCCACGCCTGTGGAACAGCCTCCCTGAAGACCTGAGAGCAGCTGCAAGTGTGGACATTTTTAAAAGCAAACTTAAGACCCACCTTTTAGCCTAGCTTTTGATTAAATTTTATTTATAGTTTTTTATTATTATATTCTATTCTTTTACGATATGTTTTAATTTTCTTTATCTGTGTATTTAGCTTATTTATTCTATAATTTTATTCCTTGTAACAAGGCAAATTTTAATTTGGATTTGAATTGATTTTTGTTTTATTAACATCTTTTAACCTTTACGTCGACTTATCACTGTTATTATTTTTAATGAATAGTATTTATCAATTTCTTATCTTTTATTTATTTATTTATTCATTTTGCTTATTTTTAGCTCCTTTGATTTATTTGGTTTTATCAAGTTTCTGGTGTTTCCTCACTGCAACATGTCAACAGTAAGATAGCGCTTCAGTTACCGTCCTCCCACTATGTGTGGCGTGTGTGTGTGTGTTTATATGTGTGTGTGTGTGTGTGTGTGTGTGTGTGTGTGGGTGTGTGTGTGTGTGTGCATATGTCTGTCTGTATTTGGTCTTGTGTTTCACTGTTTTATTTTATTTGTTTTTATCATGTAAAGCACTTTGTGCTGCATTTTTATTTGTATGAAAAGTGCTATATACATAAAGTCTGATTGATTGATTGATTGATTTAACATCCTCCAGCTGTCAGACGGAGGCGTTTCTGTTGATGACAGGCTTTGAAATCTTCTGACGATCCCGTCGTTTCTCCTCAGAGTCGTGAGCACGCAGATGTGTCCGGAGCTGACGATGAAGGTGATGGTCCACGAGAGTGAAACGTACACGAAGGTAGGACACCGAACTCATCACTGCTTTAACAGAGCGAACGGATATTCACATTTACTGAAATCATGTAATATATAAAAAATTACTTTTTCTCAAAGCATGAAAAGACGAAATATAAACATGACAAATAGATATGAACACACACACAATAACAGCACGATATATATCGGACCGATAAAGAAAAATGTACATTATCAGCAGATAATTAAATTATATCCGATGAATAAAACAATAAAACACTAAATTTTAGCCTTTTTACACTCAGGATTTGCATAATCGAGAGGATATAATCTTATTTTTAAAACACAAAAATGTGAAATTATTGTCTGTTATTGGTGTCGGCTGAAAAAAACAAACCGTGTGTCCCTAAATAATATTAATTAAAATATTAGAAAAATAGATAATAATAATAATAATAATACAGTTGAGGATGATTAATATGATGTAACAACAATAACACAATACAACTAATGTAGTAAAATAAGATGATAACATGATAATGATTTAATATAATATACTAATGATCATTATAATAACAAATATGAGTTTTTTATCCACATATTTAACAATATATGCAAATATATTTTGGTTTTGCTTTAAGAGTTTATCACAAAATGTTGAAAAGAAAACTTTAAATATATTTTACACATAGTACAAGTTACATATATTTAGTAAAATATGTTTTTATTTGATTCAACACATGAAAAACTGCAACAATTGATATATTTGTAAACACAGAGAGAGAATATATCATTTGACATGTTCACCTCATTAAAAAATACTAATAATAACTTTATTTATACAGCAACCTTTAAAAACAAAGTTCACAAAGTGCTTTGACAGTCAAGCCAAAGGAAAGTTCTGACCCAGTGTTCTGATCTCGACCCTGCTCAGAGGCCCGCGGCGGCACACTGCTCCTCCGGCCCAGCTGGTGGCGCTGTGAGCTCCACGACTGTGTTCCTGACTCTGTCTGAGCTTCAGTACCTGCAGTCGGCTCCCGTCAACAAAGACCTCAGGTAGTTTCTCCTCTTCACGAGTCAGTCGCCTTGTTTACAGTTTATAATATCTGTTACAGCACTTAAAGGAACAGTTCACCCAAAAATGTAAATTCAGTCATCGTTTCTGGAGACTCGGATCACATATTTTTGGTTGTTTTTACATTTTAAATCAAGTCTCCAGCTGCTTCAGCTGTTTAACTCTGTTTTACTGTGAAGCTCCAGAAATGTTCTAGCGGACGATGAAACACTTCACCTGACTTGTCTGTTCCTTTAATGTCCCTTCTTACAGTCAAATATCATCATAGTGATTATTTACACAGTAGTAGTAATAGTTTCTAATCATGCTAGCAGCAGAAATACCAGGTCTCTGTCGTGAGAATGAAATAGTCTAAATTAATGTCAAATAAAAAGTCCATCAGCTAAAATATCTCAACAGCTTTGTGATGGACGTGACGACGTGTGGTTCAGACATTCAGGTTCCCCTCAGGATGAATCGTAATGACTCTGGTGATCCTCTGGCTTTTCTTTGGGGGGTTTATGAACATGATAAATGGATGATTAATATGTGAAGCCACGTGTCTCGACAGTTCCTGTAGAAGTTCTTCTGTCGGGTTTCTCCTCAACATGCTAAACAAAGTTGTCGGTGTCTGTTTTCTGCCCTCCAGTTCTGAGTCGACTCCACAGAAGGACACTCCCCCGAGGAGGACCCGCCTGTCGAGGACGTTATCAGACATGGCCTCCACCGATTCAGATCCGTCCGATCGCGGCTCCCTCCGGTCCCCCCAGCCGGACTCCTTCAGCCCTCAGCTGTCACACAGCCTCGTGTTCAGCCCGGTTCCGTCCCAGAGCGCCGCTGATCCACCTCACCCTCCGACGCAGCCGCTCCAGCCTCCTTTCTCAAACGGAAAACTCTCCACTGAAGCCGAGGATGAGACGCTGGAAGAGCCGTCATACTATCACAGTTTTCACAGCAACGGCGGAGACAGTCAGACGGACGGCGTGTTTGAAAACGGTGGAGGAGACGGAGACGTGAGCTGGAGGGACGGTGTTCGACTTCAGAGAGGCTGCAGATGATGACTCGCAGGACAGGAAGGAAGAAGGCAGCAGGAGCGCTGCAGAGCCTCCTCGCCCTCCTCACTGTGGGGCTTTCAGCGACCCGGAGGAGAGTCCGCTGGTCCCCATGACGCTGTACCTGCACCGGGTCAAAGGCCTGGTTCTGGCTCTGCTGGTGGAGCCTCACTTCCTGAGCGACACGGCTTCTATGGAGGAAGTGGTGAGAAACAACCCGGTTAATAACTCACACGTAGACACAAAGTGCAGGCAGATTACCTGTTTTTAACCTGCCAATGTTTGTAACCACAACGTCACCAGACTCCATTAACAAATGTGGTGATTTTAAGAGTTGTTGAGTTAAAACAAACTTTATAACGTAGTGAAACTGTGTCTCTGACAGATTCTAACTGGTTGTGTCCTTGTTGTAAATTCAGCATTAAATGTAATATTATTTTACCAGACTCCCTTCACAAATTAGCTAATTTTAGGAGTTGTTGAGTAGCGCAAAACTTTATGAACATTATGAAACTATCTACGACAAATTCTAACTCGTTGTGTCCTTCTTGTAAATTCAGCATTAAATGTAATACATGTAGCCAACTATTAACCAATTTCACCAGACTCCCTTAACAAATCAGCTAATTTAAGGAGTTGTTGAGTAACGTAAAACTTTCTAACGTAGTGAAACTGTGTCTCTGACAGATTCTAACTGGTTGTGTCCTTGTTGTAAATTCAGCATTAAATCAGAAGCTGAAGTTGTTTGTCTCCTTGTACAAAGTGTCAGTTTGTGGCAGCATGTCTGTACCAGCCTGTCTGCTTCTGTGTCTAAAGTGCTAAAGTCTTACCTGCCAACACTGATCAGCTGTTTGAACACACTGTTTACACTGATGTCACCATTTACACTCCATTTATGAAAGAAGAAACATGTTATTGATCTAAACATGTCACATGTTACAAAGACACTAAACAGGAACAATATAGGCTCCTTGATGGAGAAAGTAACCAGACTCCATTTAAAAAAAGCTCAATTTAGGAGACACTTTATGAAACACTGTCTCTGACATATTCTTCATTATTTGGGCCTTCTTGTAAATTTCACCGCTCTGCATGAAGGTATTTCTGTGTGCTGGAGGAGTTGATTTGCTCACTCAGGACAGATGTTGATACCAGCTCTTCCTCTGTGGTGTGTTTTCCAGTATCACAGCAGCCTGGCGTCTCTCAATGGACTGGAGGCCCACCTGAGGACCGTCTCTCCAGGAGCCCCTGGCGCTCCAGGACCCTACGTCTTCGCCCACTTCGACTGCATTCAGAGCACGCTGACGAGTGAGGCTCCCGTCGTTCTCTCTCCTTCGACTCTTTACTTTCTCTGATGTTTCTGTCTCTTCCAGTTTCCACTTTTCCTCTAAAGTGAGTCTAAGCTCTCAGCCCAACATCTCTACCTGGGCACAGAGGAGGGAGGAGGGAGGAGGGAGGAGGGGGGTGTGTTTGGTTTATATTTGTCTTTGCATGAGCTAACGGCTAATTAGCGAGGCTGTGATCAGGATTCCTTTGTGTCCGTCCAGGTTAATGTGGGTCTCTTCTCATTGTGTGTCTCTGCAGCCAACCTGTCTGGTGGACCAGGGGGAGCCCCGGAGCGTCCTTTTGTCAGAGCCACATCGCTTCTTCACTCGCATTTCTGTAACACTGAAACTCTGCAGGAGGCTATTATCAGGTCAGTACGGCAGTGAGGTGGTGGAGGTGGTTTGAGGGGGGCGGGGGGGTTTCTTGTCTTTCACGGCTCTTCTAGTAGAAGTCGGGGGTGGTGGTCGGATCTGTCAGGTCCTCACGTTTATCGTCACATCCCACCACTCCCTGCTCTTCCTCCATGCACACTGCAGCAGCAGCTCACATTCACAGAAAAAGGAAGCTTGTTTTCTGTCTCCGCCGTCGCTCGGCATTAATCTGCATGCTTGAAATGTAAATGTCTCTGCAGGAGTGCCGGAGCTGCCGTGTACGGGACCCGCAGCGTGGCTCAGGAGACCTACTTCCAGCAGCACGGGGGATCCTTCAGGAACTCGGGCATCCCTAACCACCAGGACAGCGCCTTCTCGCTGCCCGGGAAGGCTCGCCACAGACTGCTGAAGCACGGCGTCAACCTGCTCTGACAGGACGCCGTCACGACGAGGTCAGAGTATAACGAACTGTCCTGTGAGTAAAACCAGCAGAGGAAGTGTGAGAGTGTTGAACTGTGGACAGATAAGTTTGCTGTGAGAGAGAAGGAGGCTGGTTGAGTTTGTGTTGTACTGAAACACTGGACCTTTTGTATTTAGAGCTGCAGTTTTACAGTGTTAAGCTAAGTTTTGTGATCTTTTCACTTTAAAGATGTTTTCCGTTCAGTCGCGTCTCTACAGGAGATCTTTACAGCCGCTGTGAAAAATGTGTTCTGACTTTTTTCTAAGAATTAAAATCGGAATTCTGACTTTGACCTCACGCGGTGCTCTAACTGCATCCAAGTGTCCAATGAAACCATTAAATCCTGTTTCATCACGGAAACAAACCCGGTGCCGATCAGCTGTGTGCTGGAGATCAGACCGGAGACTTCACCGCTCACGTTAAAGATCAGTGAGTTTGCTGAAGAATCTGATCGTACATCCCTGATTCAGCGAATGTAATAATGATAATAATAATTCCTTTTAATGGTTATTATTCATTTAATAGGAAGTTTTAAAGCGAGATGAAAACCTTTGTACAGCTTAATTTAGTGTGTTTGTACAGAATCTTGCTGCACACACTGAAAAATATGTTTGTTTATTAATATACACATTTCAGAATTATGATTTTTATTTCTCTGAATTCTGTGAAAAAACAAATCTGAATTTAATCTCAGAATTTGGAAAGAATTTCTTTTTAAATTTTATCACAGAATTGTGAGAAACAAACAAAAACAAAAAATGTTTTTTCAAAATCTGGACTTCTGATGGAAACATTTTTAAAAGTAATCTCAGAATTTGGACAGAAATAAAAATAAAATCAAAATGTTATTTCAGAGTTTTGAGAGAAATAAAAATCATTTCTAAATTTCTAAATTTTGTCTAAAAGTTCTGAGGGGAAAAACAGATTTTAATCTAAGAACTGTGAGAAACAAACAAACAAACAACAACAAACAAAAACAAAAAATGTTTTTTTTAAAATCTGGACTTAATCTTGGACTTCTGATGGAAACATTATTAAAAGTAATCTCAGAATTTGGACAAAAATAAAAGATAAAAATAAAATCTAAATTTATTTCAGAGTTTTGAGAGGAAAAAATACCTCATTTCTAAATATTGTTTAAAAATTCAGAGAAAAAAAAAACATTTTTTAATCTAAGAACTGTGAGAAACAAACAAACAAAAAATTCTGAACGTAATCTAAGAATCAGAAAGAAAGAAATTCAAAATTTAATCTCAGAATTTTGGGAGAAATAAAAAAAAATGTAATCTAAGAAATGTGAGAAACAAAAAAATCTACATTTAATCTCAGAATTTGTGAGAAAAGTCAGAAGTTGAGAACATTTCCTTCACAGTGGTCTTTATTCGTCTCAGTGCAGTTAATATAATTATAATGATTCTTCTTACTTGTGAACCTTTTTTAAAGCCAGATAAACTCTTTACACTCTCTGTGATGTTTGTTCTGAATCTTTGTCTCTGACACAGAAGACTTTAATAATCTGAGGTAGTTTTTATAAGAATGTTTATTTATTTCAGATCAACTGTGTTTAACTCTTCAGCTGTGTGTGTGTGTGAGCGGCGCTGTGACGTCACAGGGAGCATTATTAAACGAGCACTGATCCTCAGGTGGAGTCTGTCAGCTTCTTTCCTCAGCGGCCTGAGAGCGACCCCGCGGCCGCCTCTCCGCCCCGCCGCTCGGCCTCTCAGCCCGGCTCGTCCCGGCTCAGCCTGCCCGGAGGACGTGCGGTGCGCGAGGCTGTGAGAAAAGCCAAACACGAGCTCATAAATGTGATTATTCATGCCGCGGCCACATGTTTGCGCGCGATATGTGCTGTAAATACGGATCCTGATGATCCAAATACGGAGCGATTAGAGTCATTAGCCGCGCAGCTGAATGTGAATGTGAATCTTCGGGGCGCCTCATTATGCAGCCGCGTTAAAAGAAAGCGCCGGGGGGTAAATGGGTGGTTAGGGGCACGAACAAAAAGGGGGGGCAGGGTCTGCGAGGAGGGCCAGGATTCAAATTCTAAGTGGGGAGATGTCCCCATTGTCAGCGGGGTATATAGCTGCGGGGTTTGGAGAGCTGGCACCGCCGAGCAGCTGCAGACTCGAACACCGGGATTTAAAGCCACCATGGCCTCCGCTCGCTGCTGCTGGGCGGCTCTGTGCATCCTCTCGGTGCTGACATGTGGACTATACGGTCGCGCAGTGGACACGCAGGGATTTGAACCCTCCGGACAAACTTTACGCACGGACGCGCTGCGGCGGTGGAGGCGCGCGGCGGCGGGGACGCACCGGGAGCGCTGCGCGGAGCTCGCGGCGCCCTGGCGGGAGAACACGCGAGCGGCTCCCGAGGAGGACGCGACCCGGCTGCAGCTCCGCGTCCGGCCCTTCACCCCGCGAGCCTCCCAGGGCCTCGTGTTCCCGGAGAAGTCTCTGTTCAGCTTCGTCCGGCGGGTTTACCGCTGCTGTCAGGAGGGAGCGAGCTGCAGGAGCCTGAAGGGGATCCAAGGCCGCCTGAGAGGAGGTAAGATCAAGCTCCAACACGCGCCTGCTACCATACATCTGTCTTTACTGAACAACTGGAGGCAGGAAGGAGAGCAGCTCAGCTTCACTGTCTGTGCGCAAAAATACAAGAAGTGATCTCAGAGTCTGAGCAGAAAACGACTGAATCTGTCCCTGCTGCAGGTAGTTTAACTCCACAGGAAGTCTAGAAATAAGAAGCTCTGATAGAAGATCAGAAACAAATTACTATCAAATTACTTCAGGTTTTCTTTTTGCTTTCTTAATTTTATCGTGCTGGAAAAATGTAAGGCCAGAGAACAAGAAAGGAACTTAAATGACACAAAATGTTGCTGCTTTGCTCAGTTTTAAGATGTTCCTTATTTATTCAGGATGAATTTAAGACGATAACATGAATTCAAAGATATAAAAAAAACCTGAGAGCAGCTTTTAAGATCATAAATCTCGACGAGCACAGAACTTTCTGCGGTGTCAGGTCAGGAGCTGGTGGACTGAAGGCCTCAAGCATGAAGCAGGATTTTACAAATTCTCCCACTGCACCTGAACACACCACGGAAACATCAGCTATGGAAACCAGAAGTCTGCACAAATCAGTCAGTCAGAGAAGAAGAGCAGCCTAAACTCCCCTTTTAGTCTCCAGATGAACACGATGGAAGTAACTGAGTAAATGTACTAAAGTACAATATCGAGGTACTTTACTTTTCTGCTATTTTATACTTTCACCCCACAAGGAGGCAAATATTAGACTTTTACTCCACTACATTTATTTGATAACTTTAGTTACTAGTTACTTATTTTATTATGGCCATCAGGTAAAGATACCTCTCGTTATGATGATCACTTTCACTTTGATCAAAGTTATATTTCAACACCATTTCTTTACTGTTACTCAAGTACGACTTCTGGCTGTCAGTTACTTTTTAAAAGAGATTTTGTAAAGAATCAGAGGAGATGACGTGACGCAGGCGTTCAGGTGTGTAACTGAGGGTCGCTGACAGCTGGTTTGCAAACATTAAGACATTTTTAGGACTTTTGGAAGATATAAATAGGTAAAATCTGGTGAATCCCGTCCAGTTTCCCTGCAGAGAACACAGAAAGAAGGTGCATGAGAATAGAATTAAGAGCTTTAAGCAGCCACATGCAGACAGACATGATGAGGGAGTGACGCTGTGCAGGATCATAACCAGCTGTTCCGAGTGTTTCAGAGGACCTTAATGTCCTGATGAATGCAGCTGAGAGCCGCAGATCATCTGCATACAAATGAGCCTCAGCTGCTTAACGTCCCGCTGACAGATTAACAAGGAATTAGGAGTGAAAACATCAGATCTGAGCCGGAGAGCCGGGTGTTGTCACACCGAGCCTCACGTGAAGCCAGTAAAAGTAAAGATATGGTGTTAAAATATCACTTTGGTGGAGTGAAAGTCAGCCACGTGAGAGAATTTGGGTATTTACTTAAAAGATAAATTACTTTAAAAACTTGCTACTTCAGCTCTGATGCAGAATTTAATCTTCAAAATAACTAAAGTTTTCAAATGTTTTGAGTAAGAAGATCAACGTTTGCCTGAAAAATGAAGTGGAAGAATAAAGTAGCAGGAAATGTAAATACTCAAGTACTTAAAAATTGTACTTGAATACATGCAATTAGTTACATTTTATCACTGAGTATATCATACATGTAAATATTGTATATTTAGCTTTAACTTGTACCTTTGATACTTTTGGTGTCAGAATTTTTGAAAAAAAAAATAATTCATTAATTCTCCTGGAAAAATAAGTTTTGTTTTTTTCACACATGAAAAAGATAATTAAAAACAACAATTTCTTTCACAGGAGAATTTTCCTTGAAAGTAAAAAAAAAAAAAAAATCAGTGTAAAATAAACTTAAAGTGAAATTGGTTTCAGAAAATTCTCCTGGCATTTTTTTTTTCCGAAAAAAAAAAAAAAAAATCTTCAAAATTCACACATGAAAAAAAATCTCCTTAACAGTCTTTTGAAAAAAAATTCCAGGAGAAGCTTTTTCGGAAAAAAGCAAATGTCCAAAGATTCTTATGGGGGAATTTTTTTTTACAAGAATTAACGAAAAAAAATTCTGGTGAAAAAAAAAAATCCTTCTGAAAAAAGTGAAGAAAACCAAAAAAAATTTAGGGTATTTTTTTCTTGAAAGGTAAAAAAGATTTTTTTTTTCCTACATTTTCGCACATGAAAAATGATTCCCCTCAATTCTTTTTTCTAAAATTCTTTTGAGACTTCCAGTGTGTGAAAACCTGAAAAAAACCATTTAACTAAAAATTCTCCCTTTTTTCACACATGAAAAAATCCCCATGTGTGAAAAAGCAAAAAAACAAAACAAAAAAATATCTCCTGAATTTTTTCCCCCCAAAAAATAAATAATGATCTTCAGAATTTTTCAAATTCACACATGAAAAAAATCCCCTAAATTTTTTTTTTTCGAGCCGTCTTTTGAAAACATTTTCAGGAAACTTATTGGAAAATAATGTTTTAAAGAAAATGTCAGAAGATTCTTCAGGGATAATTAAAAAAACATGTGAAAAAGTGATTAAAAACTCCCAAAAAATTCCAGGGGATTTTTTAAATGAAAGATGAAAATAATAATAATTAAAAAAAACAATCAGAGGGAATTTTGTTTCAGACATGAAGAAAATTCTCCTGATTTAAAAAAAAAAAAAAAAAAAGTATTTCTCTTTCCTTCACTTTTTACACAACCATTCCTCTTGTCTTTTGAAATGTTTTCCAAAGTCTGAAAACATGACAGAACTTTGGCAGAAAATGTCAAATGTAAAAGTTGTTCTTGAACTGACCTGATGTGTTCGTGACTCTGACCGTCTCATCTCTTCTCCTCCTCAGATACAGATGTGGAGTTTCTCCTCACCCGGGACGTTTTATCGTTAACTGTTATGAGAGCCGAGCTTCACCTCCAACTGTCCAACCCACAACATCTGGACATCCACCCGGTGCTCTCAGCGTTGGCGAAGCGCGACCTTCCTACGAGGTAAGAACACAAATGGTTATCTCACTTCTCCAGGCTGAGATGTTCTCCTCTGGGAGTCTGGTCGTGACCCTGTTGTCTCTCGCCTCCTCCAGGTACAGCGTGTGGTCGCGGGGCAGCACGGTGGAGCTCCGGGTGGATCTGCTCTTCCTCTTCCAGAGCCTGCAGGAGGCGGCGGGTGGAGCAGGAGGAGGTCCGAGCTTGGTGAACATGCGGCGGGTGGCGTTCTCCTCCAAGCGGGATCCTCTGCAGGACACCGCGGGCGCCGTGTGGGGGGACGGGGTCACCGACACGCTGCCCGTCCTGGAGCTGGGCCTGGTTCTGGGCTGCAGCCGGGCCGGATCCAGGGTGTCCTGTGGAGCGGGTGGAGTCGGCCTGTCGCACACACCCTTCATGGCTCTGTACCACAGGTGAACCCACTGAGCCTGGACTGAAACCTGCAGGGAAACACTCCACCTGTCGGGTCGAACAGCCTCGGAGGACATCATGCACTTCAACTTCAGATCTATTAATTTATAAATGTTGTGTTTTCTTAAATATATTTACATGTGTAAATAGTCGATATGATATACGGTTATTCTACGGAGTCGCTCTGTTGTTATTAAAGCTCAGTTAAACGTGTGGCGGTTTGGATGACGTGTGCTCTGTTCAGCTGTGTTCCTGTGTCAGGACGTTCTGATCCGCTCAGATCTGCGTCTATTTAAAGAAGTTAAACATTTGGTGGTAAAAACAGCAGCTGGACAAACAAAGGCTCTGTTCTGTACCTGGACTGAGACTCTGCCGGACTCAGCTGTGATTACTCAGTTAAAGGAACAGTTCACCTAAACATGTAAATTCAGTCAGTATCACCTCCCTTCATGCTGATGCAAAGTTTCTCCTGAATTTATTTTCTTACTTGGTTTGTCACATGAGAAAAAACTTTTTTTCCCGACTCTGTTTTTGCTTAAAAGCAAGTGAAAAGAAAAATGTATGAACATTTAAAACATTTATTTTCTCAAAACCTCAAGAGTTTTTCTTTCTACTCAGTCTCACATGAGAAAAAATCTCCTTACTTTGTTTCCAGACTTGGTTTCTATGAAAAAAAATAAGTAAAAAAAATCTCCTGAAAATTTTTTGTCACTCAGTTTGAAAGGAGGAAAAAAAATTGTCCTGAGTTTTTTTTTTTTTCACTTGATTTCCACGAAAAAAAAAAATCTGAGAATTTGTCCTAAAAAGTTTTTTTCCATGAGAAAAAATTATTCTCCTGATTTTTTTTCTTCCATTTAATTTCCATGAAAAAAACTTTGCTCTGAAAATTTAGTTTTCACTTGGTTTAAGAGAAAAAATGTCCTGTCCTTGTCCTGAGAAATTTCCCACAGTTTCCAAAAAAACTCTCCTGGAAGTTTTTATTTTCAATCAAAAAAAAAAAATAAAAAAAATGTTGTGTCCTAAAAAAGTGAAATTATCCTCCTGAAATTTTTTCTTCCATTTAATTTTAATGGAAAAACTTTTCTCTAAAAATTTAGTTTCACTTCATTTCACATATGAGAAAAAAAAAATTGTCCTCAAATTTTTTGCCACTCAGTTTCCGGGAAAAAAAATAAAAAATTCTCCTTTTAAATTTTTAATCGAGATTGTAACCCTGATCAGTTTGACACTGAAAATCTTTTGTCACTTGGTTTGAAAGGAGAAAAAAATTGTTTTTTTCACTTGATTTCCAAGAAAAAAATCTGAGAAATTTGTCCTAAAAAGTTTTTTCCATGAGAAAAAATTATTTAATTTCCATGAAAAAAAACTTTTCTCTGAAAATTAGTTTTCACTTGGTTTAAGAGAAAAAATGTTTGTCCTGAAAAATTTCCCACAGTTTCCAAAAAAGAAAAAAAGAAATCAAAAACTCCTGGAATTTTTTATTTCCAATCAAAAAAAATAAAATAAAAAATTCTGAAAATTTTGTGTCCTAAAAAAGTTTTCACGAGAAAAATTATCCTCCTGAAATTTTTTCTTCCATTTAATTTTCATGAAAAACTTTTCTCTAAAAATTTAGTTTCACTTCATTTAACATATGAGAAAAAAAAAAATTGTCCTCAAATTTTTTTGCCTCTCAGTTTCTGGGGAAAAAAGAAAAAAATTATCCTTTTAAATTTTTAATCGAGATTGTAACCCTGGTCAGTTTTCAAGAAAAAAAAATTATTTTCCCCATTTAGTCTCCTGAAAGAACAAACAAAAACTTTCTCCCAAAAAAAGATTTTGTTTTATTTAAAACGTTTTTTTCTCAAAATCAGTTTGTTCCTACTCAGTTTCACACAAAAAAATCCACAAGAAAAAAATCTATTTTCCATTTAATTTCCATGAAAAGAACTTTCTCCTGAAATTTTTGTTTTCACTTGGTTTAACATGAGAAATATAAGTTTGTCCTGAAATTTTTCCCACTCAGTTTCCCAATTTTGTGTTAAAATTTTGAATCGATATTTTTAACCCTGCTCGGTTTGATACAAGAAAAAAGAATTCTCCTGAAATTTTCAGAATTTAGTTTCCATGAAAAAAACAAAACAAAAAAACAATTTCTCCCAAAAACTCTCCTGGGGATTTTTTTTTCCAATTAAAAAAAAAATATAAATATCAGAACATATTGTGAGAAAAATAATTTTGCCAATACATTTTCCATGAAAAAAATTAAACTGAATTTCTTTTTTTACATTGGTGTCACACGTGAAAAAAAAATCTGCGAATTCTTTCCCGCCTGGTTTCCAGAATTTAAAAAAATTCTGAAAATGTTTTCAAAACAAAAGTTGAATTATATGTTTTCCTCAGTTTGAGAATAAAACATTTTGTCCTGGAATTTTTCTTCTCGAGAATCTTGAGAGTCTTTCCTCTTCTCAGTTTCATACGAGACAAAAAAAACAAGTGCAGCATGGTGGTGCAGTGGTTAGCACCGTTGCCTCACAGCAAGCGGGTTCTGGGTTCGAACCCAGCCGGGGCCCTTCTGGGAACTCCACACTCAAAGAAATGCGGTGAGGTTAATTGGCAACTCTAAAATGGGAGTGATAGACTGTGACCTGTCCAGAAGATGAATTTTTTTTGGTCATTCATCGGTCGCGGGTGAGCTGGAGCCTATCCCAGCGGACTGGGACCAGACGGGCCCTGGCTGGGTTTGAACCCAGAACCCTCTTGCTGTGAGGCGACAGTGCTAACCACTGCACCACCGTACCGCTCTTGAATTTTATTTACTTTTTTTTTATGTTGTTATTATTATTTTTTTTTAAAATAAAAAATTCTCCCAAATTTCTGACAACTTGATTTCCATGAAAAAAAAAAAAAATCCTCCTGAAAAATGTTTTAAAAAAAGAAAAAAATATTCTCTTGAAATGTTTCTCTTTTGAAAAAAGAAAAAAAAAAAAAAATCGAGATTTTTTCTTCTGTTTCATACGAGAAAAAATTCTCCTGAAATATAAAATTATTAGTAAAAAATTAAAATTCTCTTCAATTTTTTTTTTCAAATAAAAGGAGTTAACAGTTATCCGAGAATCACTTTTTATATTATTGCATGATACTAATGGAACACAACTCCTTCAAAACAACAGAAAAAAGATGATGTTTCACTTGTTTAAGAGTAAAAACAAACATTAGTTAAACATGTTACTTTGTGATTTAATAATTAATGCACAAAAAATGCTTTAAAGATCAGAAATGTGGACTTTGGCACAAAAGAGCTCGACTCATTTTGACAAAGAGAAGTTCGAAGATGAATAAAACCTTAAAGACTTTCTCAGGACCGACTGCGACCCAGGAACGTTTGAGTCGAACAAACAGCCGCAACACGTTCTGATAAAATAGCACATTTATTAAAAAGAGACAGCATTTATCAGCATTTCCCATGTTGCACATTTTACACGCCACATCTGAGTGAGATCAGGGTCTGAACACACCTCCACCTGCCGCCGCCGCCAGAGGAGCGACCGCCGGACTCGCACTGACACACACACTCACACTGTGTGATCCTCGTCTGCAGCCCTTTGTGTGTGTGTGTGTGTGTGTGTGTGTGTGTGTGTGTGTGTGTGTGTGTGTGTGTGTGTGTGTGTGTGTGTGTGTGTGTGTGTGTGTGTTCTGCTGATGTTTCGATGCTCAAATTCGTCTCATTTTAAATTCGTCTCACACGTTCAGTCGCTTCGAAAGATGAGAAACGAGGAAACAAAAAAAAAAACAGCAACATGCCAAAATTAAATTTACATTAATTACAGGGCAATTCAAAGAAGTGACTCTGTTCGGATGGACCGGCAGATAATTCAACGACAGATCTGATGATGGGATGCGATATGTTTGCCCTCGTCTGGTTCGTCCACAGCGAGAAAACAAAGAGGGCGACGGAGATGAAGAACCGTTAGCGTCACGTCGAGACGGCGTTTAAGAATTTGGATGGAATGATGGAAATTCTTTGGTTCTGATGTTAAAAAAGAAATAAATCAAGAGCAGATCTTCATTCCACTCCAGCTCATTCAGCGGTGAGAAAATAAATATACAGGTGTGAAAAACACTCGCGAGGAGATCGAAGATCGTAAGAAATAAGGACAGACTTTTCTGAGCTGACCGGCTTCACTTCAGGGGAAGTCGAGGAAGAAGAGCTGAAACGATAAGTCGATCGAAGGAAAATTAACTGATAACTGTTTTGATAATTTAAAGAAAGCGTTTCCGCAAAAATATCAAACATTTGCTGCTTTTCTTTGTCACGTATGACAGTAAATGAAGCGTCTGTTGGTTGGAGACGTCACTTTGGGCTCTGGTGAAAGATGACATTTAATTAATGAAATGATAAATTAGTAAAATAAGATTAATCGCTAATGAAAATAACTCTTCCAACAGACGTCTGAATGAAAATCGAGCCCTGAAAGTGTTTGACAGAGAAGAGAAATGAAAAAGGAGAATAATTTGATTGAAGCCAACAAAAAGAGCGAGCTCAAGGCGAGTGATGGTAAAAGCACAATGTATTCAAAAGTTCAAGGCAACAAAGACAAACAAACAAAACAAAAAAAAAGACATGAGGCAGTGCAAAATGTCACACCAATAAAACATCACGTTTTAAAAACAAAACAAGATCCTGAGGAAAAAATTCCAACACACAAATCCAAGCGTATCATAAAATCTCTCCAGATCAGCCCCGCGCTAGTTAAATTATATAGAATAGAATAGAAGATCCCACATTTTCAGACAAATCTCATTTATTTGACTCTCTGACAGTCAGTTCATCCGACCGCCCGTTAAAATTTATTCTTATACTCTGTACCGACAACCGTTCGCTCCCAGGAGAAAGGCCACGAAGACTTCCTCAGGAGAACACAGAGAACAAACCGACCCAACACCTCGGCCACGAAACAAAAGGGATGAGAACAAAACCGTCGCCACGCGATGAAACGCGTGAGCTTGTACCTTATATACAGACGCAGCCGCGTGGACAGAACGAGCGACGACTTTGGTGCCGAGTCAAATCGACTTCTCGCATCTTTTCAGAGGAAAGAAAGAGAGAGAAGCGGCGCCTTCGCGGTCTCAGGTGTGTGGACGAGGACGAGGACGAGGGTCGCCGTGGAAACGTGTTCGAGGTCAGACGTTTTCCTCGTTATTCTGAGGTTAAAGTCGATTCTGGGAAAATAAATAAGAGTTATCAAACGATTCAGAATCAGGAGAAACAGTCTGGATGAACAGAGCGGCCATGTTGGATTTTAAGGTGACGAGGCGTTCAGGTGAAGTTCAGACGTTTCTCCGGTTCAGGTGGAAGACGCCGTCAGAATCACTCAGGAGACGTTTCCACATGCGGCCCCCGAATTCCTCCTCCGTATAAATACGAGTCGAGTTTAAACTTAAAAAAATAAAATAAAAACAACAAAACCGACCAAATGTTTTCTGGCACCATCTTCTCAGAAACAGGAAGGAGGATGGAGGAGCGAGGGAGGAGGTGGAGGGAGGAGGAGCTGCAGCACCTGAACCATCACCTGTTGTTCTGGTGCTGCGTGTGGGAACAGCGATACTGGCAGCGAGGAGACATTTAAGACGCTTTAGTGAAACAGGCAAAGTTAGAGAATCGCCCTCGGAGCAGAGTTTAGCACTTAAGGGAGGAAACTGGATCCACAGACAGGAGGGTCACAACACGACTCCACTCAGAACCGAGAACAAAGCTGCTTTCAGACCGTATGGAAAGCAAAAAAAAGGACATCATTGTCCAACACCGGAGACTAAAACACAGTCTGACGTGGCGACGTAGGAGAAAAAACTATTCAGGGAGCAGAACAGGAAGCTTAATCGCACTCAGAGTTCACGCTGCATTAACAAAAGCTGCAGGTACACGAGACGACAGACAGGAGAAGGTGGAGAGAGCGAAACAAATGTTGGTTTAACACGTCGAGGGGTCGTCAGATGTTCTGCTGATGTTGTGCTTTCTCGTCTCTGACTGCAGACGGAGCAGCTGTGGAGCAAACTGTCTCCGTTTCAGACGACTTGTGACAAAAAACAACAATTCCCTGTCCTGAACTGATCCAGAGTCAGTCCGTCTCGACCACAGAGGCGTTCACAGCGTCAAATTAAAGAGGCCACCAGGTTTTTTCCTTCCTTCTCTAACAAAACTAAAACAGAATAAAGAAAGACATTCTTTGGTGAATCAAAAAGGCAGACATGCATCATGAATGAGTGAAGAGAAAAAGGCAGCGACACAGAAAACACAGTGACGTAAAGTAAAAAGGTCCTGACTCGCTCCAGGACTCGTTCAGACCAAACCAAGCGATCAGCGAAACAACACTCCGAGAGAACACTGATCAGCTACGAGTCTGCGTCCCGACTGCAAACGAGCGTCGGACTCCATTAAACATGTCGTTGCGTCCTGTAGCTAAGACGTCCCGTCGTCCTTTGTTTTTACTTTTAAAGAACAGAAAATGTGCGTTAATACTGTGATGTTAAGATATTTCTCAACCGGACACGACAACAGCAAGCTGCCACCTTATTCAGGTTTCTGTAGAAAAAGGAGAAGGTTCGTACGGACAGCTTTATTTAAACTTCACGAATCGACCGCTTGTCGTCTACTTCATGCTTTTGACGCGAGCGACAGGAGTGAAAATAGAAACGAGGCGTCGGGTTCAAAATCTCCAACAGTTCCTCTTTCACACGAGACAAAACCACCAAAGTGGAGACGCTGAAGTTAACGAGGCTTCTTAAAACGTGAACATCGTTCAGTCGAGTTTGAAAGACTGAAAACACTGACTGTGGTCACTTTATTAATATCTTTAGGTATTAAAAATATATTTAATAGCTTTAGATATTCACGAAGTTTGGTGCGAGGGTAAAAACAGATACTGCCATGTAGACCAGAACAAAATAAAGTTGGGGAGGAGATCTTTAGACGTCCAAAAAGTGATCGAACGAGGCGTCTAATTCAGGATTTCATCGACCTCTGGATGTCGTCTGATGACGTATACGATCTGCTGCTTTCTACGGTTTCCTGTTCTCTCAGTGTGTTTGTGGAAAACCTGCATTCACACTCTGATTCTGGTGTAAAAGTGGTTTAGGAAGTAATTAAATCGAGTGGATTTTGTCGCCGACGTTCCTTTTTTGTCACATGCAGTCAGGACAGAAGTTTGGTGTCGGGCTCAAACGGATCAAATGGCACCAAATCACGTGGAGAGATTCTCCACCAACACGTTGCAGACGGGAGAAAGTCTTTGTGGAAGAGCTGCTGAGTTCACGGAGCAGACGCTGATTTGGTCTGAACGAGGCCTGAAGCATTTCACAGTATTAACTTTGCCTCCCACTAAATGCAACAAGGTTCGACATTCTCGCTTTGTAATGTAGAATTTTAATAATGGCGTCATCCTTGGAAAAGGAAAGAAAAGAAAAATCAATATCTAATCACCGTTTTCACAGCTTTCCATCGGTGTTTGGTGGAAAAATGCCAAGAAATCTTTAATGCATCATCACGTCACCGAGAGATTTATAAAAGCCAAACGGCACAGAGCTGCTCGTCCAACACCGACCGCTCCTCCTTTACAAGAACAAGATGGCACGTCGACGACAAACTAACTACATCTGAGTGAACAAAGACACAGAAATGAGACAGGTTGAGAAAAATGGGAGCCTCTGAAAGAGCAACTGTTCCACCGAGCGTCCGTCCGTCTCACGGCTCTCGTTTCTACTCGACCAAACTCTCAGCAGCGCCGCCTCCGATTTAAAGGTAACACGTGTGAGCGGATGCCGAGCAGGAGTGTGTGACAGAGTGTGCTTCCTCGCTGCACCAGGTACAAAACGATGCTTTTTTAAGTTTAGAAAACGGGTCCCTCGCCTGCTGACATGTGGCCTCAGCCCTCAGAGATCCCGCCCGGCCTCTGAGAGGAAACGACTACCAGAGTTCAAAAACGGTCAGCAGAGGTGGATGCGAAACACATTCACAAAGAAGCGCACGGCAACACGCCCGTCCTCACGTCTCCTCGGCGGTCGAATCCGACAGCAGCGTCTGCTTCGTCCCGAAAAGTTTTTGTCTCTTTGTCGTCCTCCGTCGTTCGAACTCTCTCCCGTGTGTTTTGCCTTTACCTGCTGCTGCTGTCACCTTGAACCCCTCCCCCCCGTCCCCTCCCCTCCTCCCTCCCTCCCCCTCTCTTCATAGTCTCACGTCTGTCCGTCTGACGCCTCCTCCCCGGCGGCTGGCGGCGGCTCACAGCCGACAGAGGCAGAACAGTGTGGGGATGAACACCCCGAACGCCACCAGGATGGGGAACATGAGGCTGCTGTTGTCGGCTGCGTACGGGTTCGGTGTTCGCGGGCCCGACTGGACCCTGTACTTGGAGCCCGGTGGGAGCTTCTTCTTCCCGCCTTCCTCGCCTCCCTCGATCTCCTCCTCTTCCTCCTCCTCCCCCTCCTCGGGCTTCTCCAAGCCGGGGTGAGGCTGAAGCTTTGGCACGTCTGTCGAGCGAAGAAGCATCAGGTCATTTCAACACACACAAAAGAAGTTAGCACACGACAACAGCTGCACTAATGAGCTTACAGCTAGTTGAGCAAGACTTTGCAATCCATTAAGGGTTTTCTGGAGGGCTTAGGTGTGTGTGTGTGTGTGTGGGTGGAGGAGACATTCAGAGGCCTCGTTTAGTAATCTGTAAAACCTACTTAAAGTGTCAAAGTGAAACTATTCTTTCAGCAGTAACAAGGTCCCACGACTGATTTATGATTAGATTGCTAATAATAGCGACAGGAAGTATCAGCAAGTGTTCACGTGACTGATAACAACCCTGAGACATTGTTTCCTCTCTGACTTTGCTGCAGACGGTTTCTAAACGCAGCAAAGATCTCTTCAGTCATCATCAACATGTCGCAACGGCTGCTGGTGTCGTGCTTAGCGGGCGGTTCACCACCTGATAACACAGCTGGTGATCAGTGAGGAGAGTCGACAGAAACCTCGCTCACCAAGACAGTAAAGACTCGTCGGTGAAGTCGGCAGGAGAGTGAACAGACTGGAGTTACCGAGTCGTGGTCCTGCACCCGTCAAGCTGCTCTCCTGAGTGGCCGGAACAGTTTATTATCAGGGTTTTATGATGTCAAAGTGAATTTAACCTCAAATCAAATGTCATAACTTTATCATTTTATCCTATTAGACACTCGTACGTCAAATTTGATGATAAATACCGTTCGAGTTATTGAGTTATGGACAGAAATGTGACCTCTGTCCAACAAAATCTAATCACTTCATCCTCGAGTCATAACATTTCTACGGGACGGACAGAACGCCTCTGGCCACAGCTGAAGTGTTGCTTTTACTACTTTTCAGAAGTGTCCCGAAATAACACATTTCCTTGATGGATTACGAAGCCTCTGGCTGGATAATAAGAGCAAGTGACGGCTCATTGGAACAGCTGAACAGAGCGCCGCGGGACGGTGTTTAAAGTCAGTCACCACACGCATCGCTTACAGAGATATTATTACAAATATGAAGTCGGTGCTGTGCGATGGTAGATGACTGATGCCCCGGAGGCTCGAAAGATGAAGTGGCGGAGAGCAGAGCTGCAAATCTCAAAGTCAGGAAGGACAAAACACTCACATTTCACCGGTTTATCTGGCTCACAGCGTAACAGATAAACGCCGACGTGTTTCAGCACCGAGCCGCTCAACATATATGCCGTTTTTCCACCGACAGTACCAGCTCGCCTCGGCTCAGCGTGACTCTACTTGGTTTGGTTTCAGACGCGTTGCGTTTCCATCTAGAATTAGTTTCTCTTCAACGTGGGCGGGTCGTCTTCAACGTGGGCGGGTCGTCTTCAACGTGGGCGGGTCGTCATCAACGTGGGCGGGTCGTCTTCAACGTGAGCGGGTCGTCATCAATGTGGGCGGGTCGTCATCAATGTGGGCGGGTCGTCATCGATGTGGGCGGTCGTCATCGACGTGGGCGAGTCGTCATCGACGTGGGCGGGTCGTCTTCAACGCGGGCGGGTCGTCATCGACGCGGGCGGGTCGTCATCGACGTGGGCGGGTCGTCATCGACGTGGGCGGGTCGTCATCAACGCGGGCGGGTCGTCATCGACGCGGGCGGGTCGTCATCAACGTGGGCGGGTCGTCATCAGTGACGTACTTATCCACGCGACACATAAACAGGGCTAGCTGTGGGCGACGCAAAACACGTCCACCTTTTCATTTCCTGTCGCACCATCAAGCTCGTTCTGGATGCGTCTTCAGCGACAACACTCAGGAGCGTCTCCACCTCTGCCACGGTCCACGCCGTGTTCCTGCGCGTTGTTCCTTCCATGTAATCGCTGTGTTGACTGAACGCAGATGCTAGTTTTTAAAGGTAGCGGGTGTCAGGCTCGGACGTCGCGCTCGTCATGAGTCATCAAGTGGCGTCGCTCTCTGTCCAATCAGTGGCCGGCTGCCAGCTTACGTCACACAGAAGTATCAGCTCAGCTCGGTTGGAACTTATACGGAGGTGATACTAAAAATGCTACCACTTTAGCAGGTACCAGGTACCAGATTTCAGTAATGGGAACGCAAAAAAGGCGAGCTGAGTCGAGGCGAGGCGAGCTGGTACTGTCGGTGGAAAAACGGCATAAATTAACTACATATCAAAATGTTCACAGTGGACTGAAAGAAACTGGCTGCTGTCAGACGTCTCAGTCAAAGAGAGCTGTGACTCCTCGCTGATGATAAACCAAACTGTGAACCTCCACACAGAACGTAAAATCTTGCCGTGTGCAGGCAGGACCTGAACATCTTTCTGTCCCGTGTGTCAGATGCTCACACTGGTTTTTACTGTTCATCCGACTGTGAGAGGCAGTGAAAAGTGGAAATAATGGCGAGGAAAAGAGGCGCGTTCAGCCTCAGGACTCACCTTCTGATGTCCCCTTCATCACATAGAGAGCGCAGACCTTGGGGTTGTCATAATAACCCTGAAAAGACAGAACACATCCGTTACAACAGGAGAAACAACAGTCAGTAATTTGTGATCATGCTCATCATCTGTTTCACCTTCAAAAAAAACACCTATTTAACGGTTTGGAGCTTCTTTATCCTGAGATAGAAAGTAAAGAATCAACATTTGTCGCAGGTGCATTTCTGCTGAAGATGTGCAGAGTGCAAAAACAAAGATTCTGTCATTTCACCGTTTGAGTCGCTTCAACGTTTGCAAAAAACAAAAGAGCGAACAGCGTGTCCCACTTTTATCTGTACAGAGAGGAAAGTGCAGAGAGGACCGGTGATCCACAGAAAACACAAAGCAGAGAGAAAGAGGCCACTGCAGAGGAACTTTTCTGAAGCACAGATTTAGCCTCCAGCCACATGTTCTACAAAGCCACCGGCACAATCTGTCATTTGTTCGAACACGGAGCGAGAAGGGAATACTAATCAAAACACAATATGGCCTCCAGCAGCCTCGTCAGTGTTTGTGAGTAGCTCCCAAAACTGTAGAACAAAATCAAAAGGTGGCCTCTCTGACGGAAGTGTGTCAGTCAAGATCACTCTGTGGAAACAACCTCACCTACTAACACAGTTTAGTTTGGGCTCTTTTATTACGTATTCCTCACGTCGTCGTGGGCATTAAGATGAAATCACACCTGTGCAGACACATTCAGTCGTCCACACGATCATGCAAAACCATCTGTCTGAAACCAACAGGGCTGAAACTACGGATATGTCACGGGAGATCTGGATACAGCGTCGGAGCTAGAGGCCTGTTAAAGGGATATTCCGGTGTAAGTTTAATCCATGGTCTAACACACTGTGACACCGAGTAAGACTCCCCTCGAGAGGTCAAGTTAGCTGACCGCTAGCTTAGCTAGTTTTAGCAACCTCAGAAAAGACCGCACGATAACAACACACTGCAGCTTAAATCTCCAACTAGAAACCGCCATCAAAAAGCCACTCATAGCCACAATTAACTGTACATGGGACTGTACATGTACTGTTGCTGAAGTTTGCTGCTGTTCTCACCATTAATTGTGGCTTTTTGATGGCGGTTTCTAGTTGGAGACATAAGCTGCAGTGTATTGTTATCGTGCGGTCTTTTCTGAGGTTGCTAAAACTAGCTAAGCTAGCGGTCAGCTAACTTGACCTCTCGAGGGGAGTCTTACTCGGTGTCACAGTGTGTTAGACCCTGGATTAAACTTACACCGGAATATCCCTTTAATGTGAAATCACACCTGTGCAGACACATTCAGTCGTCCACACGATCATGCAAAACCATCTATCCGAAACCAACAGGGCTGAAACTACGGATATATCACGGGAGATCTGGATATAGCCTGAGCCCGAAAGCTTCTCGGTGGCGCCTGACGACAAAACAGTTCAACTTCCTGGGTATAAAATCAGAGACGTCTGTTGGCTAAGCGGCTACTATGCTAACTTGAGTAGGGATGAAAATTATTAGACTTTCTCAATGTTATCAGGCCGATTAGCTCAAACTCTGAGAGTGAAGCTAGTCATTTCATTTCACTGTGCAGTATTTTACAGCTGCATCACGAGAAGTTGTAATTACACGGTTTGGCCGTTACGTGGAACCGGCTTCAGAGCCCAGAGCTGATCCTGCAGCGGGCTTTACAGGAACCAGCTACAAGCTGGAGGTCGATGTAGCTGCTGAAGCATCTCGTGACACCAAAACTGGAGAGGATGTTTAACTGGAAGAAGTTTAACTCTCTCTCCGGCTGTTCTTCTGATTGGTTGAAGAGATAGATGGTCATTCAAACAACAAATATATAATGCACATGAGGTTGTAGGAAGTGTCTAAAGTGTCCAGCGTTGACCCAAACCTCCAGATATGACTGCTGCAGCCGGCCCGCTAACAGGAGATGATGGATGTACAACCGGAGAATAAACTTCATCACAGAGACAGCAACAGATAATACGACATTTTTATTGGTTTAGGATGGATTCATGGCGCTCGTTGTTTATCCAGAGCCAGACTCCAGACTCCAGAGGCAGCCAACCTCAACACAACACACCGAGCCAGAACAGCTTTCTGTGAATCTGAAAGGCCTTTTCTTAAAATCACAGTGATTTCGTCCGTGAGAAAGCGAAGGGAAGGGAACAGACCTTAAAAGCTGAACAGCAGACAGAACAGATCCACAGCAGAGTCGAATCCTTCACTACACGACGAGCAGGCAGGCAAATGTGACGAACGCCGTCCAGATGTGCGACTGTTGTCGGTCGTTTGCATGACAGACCACAAACACCAACAGGCCGTCAACAGCCTCGTTCAGACAAGTAGTTCTTTATGGAAATGTGCCGTTCAGTTTACATGTCGGTCTGATGTCTGATAAATCCCAAGCGCCACTTTTCTTTACAAGCTGTGAGGCGATTATCCAACAAGTTAAAGGGACATTCAACAAATTTCTCCTAAACTCTGACAGGGACTTCATGGTGCATTCAAGTGCATCTGGTAAACTTCTATATTCAAATGGCCACAGAGGTTATTTAACAGAAGTTTCTGTTTTCTTCTTAAATATGTTTCTTGCTTGAAATCCACAGGGCAACATCTGGTGCAGAACGTTTAATAATTACACGCTAAAAATCATTTCTCCATCAATTCTTAATGTAAACATTGATATTTTTATTTATGCTCCAGGATTACTGACACACTTTACAGCTTCTGCTCTCTAAGAATCTCTGTAAGTGAAGCTGAAACTGAATCGATATTGAATTAAATTCTGTTTATTCTAGATAGAATCCTTTATTCCACTGAACTCCTTGGCTTATTTTATTGCATTTTATTATTATTCTATTCATTGCTCATCTCTCTTTGTGTCTCCATCTTACCGTATGTTTAATGTGTGTGCAAAGCGAGCAAGTTGTCTGAATCGGAACACAACAATGTTTTAATCAGTAAAGGTTTAAAAGGTGCTGAGTGGATTTTGTTGCCTTTGGATGGAGCCTGGTTAGCTGTTTCCCCTCTGTATGCTAAGCTAAGCTAAGCTAAGAAGCTTCTGGAGGAAGCCTACTTTTTAAAACAGACAGATAAGACTTGTACAACGATCACAATCTTCTGATCAAACTCTCAGCAAGAAAGAATAATCACATTTTGCAGAATCCTTCCTGTTGTACTGAAGCAGAAAACTTCATGACTAATACTCGAGTCTTTTTAATAAAAAGTTACTGAATAAATAACCTGCACCAATTTAACAAATGTTGAATAAACAGTATGATAAGGAAATGACACTATGCACACAAGTCATTTGAATATCCAGACAACTTTGAATAAACTCAACTGCCGTAACGTGACGGTCGTGTCATAATAACTCTGATCACATCGGGTGTTTTCGATTAGTTTTCTCAATTGAAAAAAATGACAAGAAACTAATAAATGCATAAAAGATTCATCAACGTGCTTCAGGATTTCCTTTCTTTTGCTTCTTCAGACGCTGTGCATCTTTAACTGCTTCCTCATTGTCTACCGGAAGGCTAAAATAACTAGAAAACTGACCACAAAAGTTGAGCAATCATGCATTAATAACCTGCGTCATGTTCCACCTCACAACCCCGTCTGAAACAAAGATCAACACATCGAGCGAGCAGCTGAACGCCATCATTAAGAGCTGTTACAGGTATAATCAGCAAACTGACACTCTGACAACGAACTGCACAAGTTTCTCAAATAACTCCTAAAAATAAAACCTCACCTTCACAAACTCCACCGTGAGCTTGCCGTTGAAAGTCGACACCTCTCCCTGCACGCTCAGCTTCCCACGCCGAATGGAAAAGGACACGATCTCGTCGTGAGCGGTGCTGTGACCCACTCGGTCGAAGATGTCCAGGTCCTTCACCACCGTGTGGCCGTTTAGACGGACGTCAAACACCTGGAGAAGGATAATGATTAACCGCTAATCCACAAACACACATACATCGTCCAGTACACTGATGGATATTCAACAGGGGAGTCCTGACTTTCGTGATATCAAGTTAATCTGACTGTTACGAGCGATCTGGTTAATTGATTCTGTTTGGCAAAAGCAGTCGACTCCATGGATAGATCTGGGTTTATTTAACTTTCAGAGATCCATGATTGATTTGTCTGATCCTAAATTGTTGTTGTTGAATCACTTTTATTGTTTAAACTCGTCTCACCCCAACCTGTAAATCACAGCTGTCAGGATATAAAGCCGAACGATCTGTTGGTCTCTACAAGTCCAGGTGTGATTGTCTGACAAAAAAATGTTTAAATCGAAAATCAAATCGAACCGTGACCCTAAAATCAAAAGTCAAATGGAGTCAAGTATTTGGATAATCGTGACACATCTAGTCTTCACACAGCTCCCACAGTTCTGTCTGAGTACGAGTGTGAAGTGAGTAAAGACATTAAAAATGACACGACTTTCATCCTCAACATGAACTGGACAACAAAAAGTACAAAGTGTTTTAAACATGCTGAATACGGTTGATCCATTACTTACCTTTTGCTGTGACTGGGCGAAGTAAACCTCTGCGTACTTCATTACTAGAATATAGTCTCCTTCCTCTCGGATGGGAATATCATATCCGAACGTGTCCTCGTTGTAGCGCTCCGTCTGATACAGAACCTGGTCCTCCGGACTGGAGCGCAGGATCGGCAGGCGATTCCCGTAATCAGACGCTGGAGGAAGGAAGAGCGACAGGTTCAGTGTGAGTTCAGGCAGAACATCGATGGGCCGAATATCAAATCGCTTCCTCCTGCAGTAAGAAATCGATGCTCTGGCATTAAATATCAATATTTTTATTAAAACATGGAGGAGCTCTGAACGGACTCACCGACTTATATTTTCCTTTAAACGATTAAACTCCAGAACTTCTTGCCAGTCGATATCGGAATGATGGCATTCACTAAAACATTTATTTCTCAGCGTCAGGAGCAGATAGAAGATTTAAATTATTGCCTTTGCTCTAATGTTCAATGTCTAATGTTGCTCTGAACGAATCACAGTGCATTTCTTCAGTCAATCACGTCCCATCAGGCTCGAAAGGGACAGTCGCACCTGGTCTTAACGGGTCAAAACCATATTCAAACTGGACTAATATCACCAGACGACCTGATTTCTGATTTAGAAATTACCGTACCTTGTTTGTGTTTCATGTGGTGATAAATTAACTCGATTTTACTGACATTATCTCCTGGATATGATATCAAGGGTCTATGAACATCAACTTTCTGTGTCTGTTCTTCAGCAGCCACATTATTCATGTAGTTTAGAGTCCGTTTGCTGACTTTGTGCATGTGTTACAGGCGTAACTACACATCTGCAGCTCGTTTAGCTCAGGTAAAAGATGCTTTCTCGCTGCGTAGCCCAACACACTTGCCAACCTTGAGACCTTAAAAAAACGAGCAGGATTTCAAAACCAAAGCAGGGTTCTGGGGGAGATTCAAGGAAACGTGTGGCTCCTGAATTCTGATGAGATTTTAAGAATGAAAATAACGAAATAATAAGTAAAATAAGAGTCTGTGCACGCCACGACCCTGTTTGTCCGCCTCTCGATGTGGACTGATGCAGTATGACCCGATTCCTGACAGATTTAACAGACCGATTCCTTTAAAACTTTACTGAAGAAACTGGCATTCTCCTCTCAAGGGCATCTGAAATATATTGAAAAATTATATTTCCTCTCCATTTTTCTCTGTGTCTCTCACTCAACGTGAATTGTGAACAGGGAGGAAACCAGGCTGATGTATCTAAGAGCTACACAGGAGAAACTGGACTCGATCACTGACACAGTAATGTTAAAATACACAATATATTATGGACATAGCAGATCCGCAAGTGATTGAGGTCACAGATATCATCCGTAGTGTCGTCAAGAGTATCAAAATATCGACTCTGAATATTTGAATTATCCAGTTCCAGTTGTGTTTTTCGCTCTCCTCTCTCTCGTCTTGTTATATTCATTCCTTTTACCAAAAATCTGACCTTGCACGCAGCCAATGTTGTGCAAGTTTTTCCCCCGGTGGCATCGAATATCGATATCCCTCAAGGTCCTGTATCTTGTAAGACACTAGGTCCTCTGCCATTATTACAAATCACCAGGTAACACTCGTATGGATTTTGTATTCATGTGTGCAGATGATTGTCCCAGCAGCCATGTATTCGTCTTGATACTATCGTTATTGTGAGTTACTCTGCGATTTCCAACCCCAGAATTAATAGCTGCATTACTGGAAAACAGATCAAGCTCTAAGTGCACATTACACAAGCCCTGACCTTTTCCTGCACCCGCTGAGAAACAGAGTCCTTCTGTCTCACAGGGCTGTAGTGTGTTCGAGCTCCAGCTGAAAAAATTGCAGTATCTGAGTCTCATAACTGGAGCCAAGAGTGACTGTGTGCAGGCAGTTTGATCATATCGTCACCTGCTTCCTCTGCATGCTGACAGGGGCGGAGCTGCAGCCCTGTGTGCTGACTCCTCATTAGTTTGTGGTTACTTGCGGAAGCCTGACCGTGCAGAGGTTTCTTCTGGAAATGTCTGTTCCCCTCTGAGGAGCTTTTTTACCTTCACAATGTCACTCAGGTGTTAGCTCGGCTCACACACGACATCCACTCACTCACCTTTGCCGACCTTCCCTTCCAGCGGGTCCTTCTTGAAGTGAATGCCGTGCACGTCCACATGTGCATCACCTCCGGCGTTCACAGCCCAGATCACCCGCTCGGCGAGGCTCGGGCCCCCGCCGTCCGCCCAGCACTGCTCCGCCAGCAGCGACAAGACCGCTGCGACCAGCCCGGCGACGAGCTGCGCCGTGACCCGCTGCATTGCCCCACACCGCCCGGTCCTACACACACACACACACACACACACACACACACACACACACAGAGACAGTGTCGGAATCGGAAACACACAGTACGGAAGCAGCTCCTCATATGAAACATTAACCATAAGATTAGCTAGCACAAGCAGCTAGCCAGCCTGTCTTGATGACATGCAACATGATATGAGTTAGCCTGCGTGCTAACCTTTAACAGTACCAGTACCGGCAGTAGCAGTTAGCCTGAAAGCTCACGCAGAGCCGGAACATGACAGAGAAATGACTAACAAGTCTCCCGGCTCACCGTTTACACGCCAACGAGACGCCACCGGTGTACCAACGAGCCGAACATGGAAAATATAGCGAGAAATCAGCGCTGGTCAGCGAGGCTAGCTAAGCTAACCTACCTGTCTAACCAGAAATACTTGGTGTGTGTGATGAGAGTAATTCAAACGTCTCTCACCTTCCCCTTCCACAAATGTCTCCGACCCGTCCTCTGCCAACGTGCGAGCTCGTCTCCGCCGCTAAAGTCTCCGCAGGTGAGGTCAGGCCGTCAGGTAACTTCACTGAGGGGAGATAATCTCAGCTGCTGGTGGCCACTGGCTGACTTTCATTCAATGTGTGTGCCCAGACTAACATTTGCTCTGCTGCTGCTGCTGCTGCTGCTGCTAGCTCCAGCGGCTGGCAGTATGCAGGGGGCGGGGCCGTGCTACCTAACCTTACACTTCCGGTGGCCGATGAGTGACAGGTGCTCCGTCCAATCACAGCCTCCTGCTGAGATTCAGTATTAAAAACACCACTTTATGTTTTATTTCTAGAAATGTAAAAATTACAAGAATATCATAAGTCGTATATTTGAACAATTTATGCTCATATTCAAATCTCGACTGATGGAAACTTTTTTTTAAATTTGTATTTATTTATTTTTATACCTTTTATTGAAAATAGAACAGTCTACAAATAATTCAGGTGGTCTACATCAAACAGTAGCACATGCAAAATGAATATAAGCAACATAAGGACATCAGCCAGTGAGAATACAAATAAACATAACACAGAAAAATAAAGACAGATGGGTACATATAGGCTATAGATCAATATAGACATCATCAGACGTATTACATTATTATTTATTAACTTAAGTGATATAAGTCGTGAGTTTAGTTCGAAAAGAATGAAATGAGATATGGAGAATTTCTGAAAATATTCATCTTTTTTTTTTTTAATTATCAGGATTTTTATAGTAACAAGCAATATCTTTAAGAAAGCCCAAAAATTAGATTCAATGTCTCTCCAGAATTTACAGTTAAATTTTTTTTAAAGAGATTGTTTCTGTACTGTGTTAACAAAAGGCACCAGACATATGAACATCTGTAAACTGAGAAACAAGACAGTCAACAGGGTGTGTTTTTATGTAAGCCTTGTTTGAAATTGTTTTGTTTTATTATTCTGGGCAAATATGCTAAATTCTCTGAGTCAGGCAGACTTCATGTTAATTATCCTTACTCAACAATACCCTGGTCTAAAGCTCCTATGGGACTTTCAACTTTTCCAGTAGCTTATATTCTTAAAAATCTTCTCAGAAAATTTTTTCTGTCTTTTAGGATTTTTTAAAAGGAAATCAGAATTTTCACAGTCGTATATTTTTTAAACTTGTGTATAGGACTCTTATTTCTTATTCTAAATCTTACTTGACTAAGATGGACACTTGGAAAATTAAAACTATCTAACTAAACTAAACGATCTGCAATATTACTGGTAACATAATTTCTCGTGAACTAAACCAACAAAATGCCAAAGAAAAAGCATTTAACAGTCTTATAAATGCGTTTTCCGCTATTATTAATCGTTGTCTTACATATAAAGTGATTTTCTTTGTCCACCATTAATCTCTCCAGACATACAAGAGTCGAGATTGTATTTATTATGCTTCCTACATTATATTTTTACGAGACTTTATGTATTTTCTATGAAATCATATCGTAACATTACACGTGTCCTTTAAAACAAGCTGCACGCCCCCTCTCTGCTTCCGGTATGCTATGGTCCGACTCTCGTCCAATCAGGAGAGTCCAACGCGGCAGCGCGCACCCGGCGCACTCCGGCGAGGAATGAATGAAGATAGTTGCTATGGCAACTGCAGCGGATGACAGGTGTCTCCTGGCCGCGCTCGGCTCGCGCGCAGGGCCGCGGAGCAGCCGCTGAAACACACCTGGCCTTAAAAGGAAGAAGACACGCAGCTGGAGGGAGACGAGATGATTTGTTCTTCTTTAGAATAAACCTCAGAGGGTTTCAGGCGCAGACAGCGAGATCTGAAAGATGTTTCTGAATGTTTTCAGACTATCTTTATCCCAGTTTTTTTTGCTTTAATGGCAGTCTGTACAGCTGGCAAGGACTCCACAAGTTAGTGTGCTGCTGACTCATGTGTTCCACAAAGGTTCTTCAAGTGTCCAGGACAGTCAGGACTCCTCGGTCTTCTCTGGACTTTCAGAAAATAGACTTTTTCCACCATCCACCGTGAAATTCTGGAGTTTCTCCGCCCACCTCAGATGTTTGTTTCCTGAGAAGTGGTTCAGAAACTGTCCCTCGTCCTCTGAGACGCCACGAGACAGCTTCCATCTGACAGGACGGCTGCTGGTTGGAGTCTCATGTCGTTTATTTATTCTGTTAATTCTGTTGCTTTTCTGTCTCTCAGTGAGCTCAGCTCAATGCATTGATCTTCTGATGGTGTGGAAACAACTGATCCAGTTCCCCCCCAAAAAAATCCAGTTTTACATGCACTGCCCCTTTTAGAAACCTTGATAGCCACGATTTGAAGCTGAGAAAAGACCTAAAACATTCTGATTATTTCCAGATTTATGTGACATATTAGAAATATTAGACTTTTGGACCTCGCTGGACTTTGCATCAACATAATGTGCAAACATTTGTTGTGTTTTCTCAAGAAGTGGCCCAGAGGCAGCATCTATAATGGTGCAGTTTTCTCGTTGGTGTTGCAGACATTCAAGTCATTTGGCCCAAATCTCAAGCAAGTCCCAAGACATTTTTTCTTAGGCAAGTCAAATCAAACGTTGGGTCAGTTTGAGTCTAATCTTACCTTCAGTATCTGGTCCTTTTGAGGAGAAAAGACAGTATTAGTAGCTTTCTAATAATTATATTATTGTTCAATTCATCTAACCTGTTTTAAAAGTACAACATTTAATAAAAATTTTGCTATAATTATTGATATTCAGTGGAATATTTGAAGTCTATCGAGCCCTAGAAGGGATATTGGGGAAAAAAAATGCAGGTTGAAACAAAAATAAGTATTTATCAGAGGAAGCAGGTGACGATATTATCATCTGTACTCAACCTTTCATTTCTATCCCCAATGTCCGTTCCAGGCCTCCATAGTTATCAAACATTAAACAGATAACTTTATGAAAGGTCCACTTTGTAAAAGAAATTGATGTTTGAATCTCATTTCCAACTCAGGAAATGGCAGCTGACCCGACCTACAATGAGACTCAAAGATCACAGTTTCTTACAAAATTGGACCTTTAAAGTTGATTTATTTCTTAAATTCTCTCTCAATCAAAAAGAAAATCCCTCTCCGTCATTTGTGTGTGAAATACTGCCAGCAAGCCAATAAAAATCGAGGCCATAACTCTCTATTATTAGTGTTTAGTGTTCCAGTTGGAGCTGTAACAACAGAGAGATAAAATGACTGCAGATGTTCGGTATGTAAGAAAAGCATGTAAACACTATAACTATCTCATATATCTTCATTAGATCTGCACAGTTAATCCAAATATCATCAAAATCATACTAATCAAATCACAGAAGTTGCAGTTTTCTGATGAAGGTGCGAACTTTCCTCTTGAAACAAACAGCAGGCAGGATATTAGCATAGTAACTGCTAGCTGCGCGGCTAACTCACAGCAGTGACAGGTAGCAGCAGTTAGCAGTCTGGACCAGGAGCTCAGAGCTGATCAGCATGCTGACACGTCTAAGAAGTCTCTGCAGCACAATAATTTGAGTTCATTTCCTTAATTTTTAAAGGTCTTACATAATGCACTTTGAAATACGTGACAAACAGCATCATAATGAAGCACCGTGCTGCTGCAGAGACGTCCTGACCTACAAATCTGGTTCTCTAGGTGCAGACGCGAACACACGTCACATCATCAAATCACAATCAAATCTCAGTCGTAATATCTGTTAAAATACTCACAATATTTTTTTTATTTCACCATATTGTGCAGCCGTAGTCTTCAGTAATATGTGTAACTGGGTCAAATGATTATGTCTCTCGTAAAAAAATGCCATCGAAGCGAGTTATGAACATTTGATGAGCTGCACTTTGATGGTTCTGCAGTGTTGCAGCAGGTGAAGCTCACCCAGCCTGCAGTCTTTGCAGAGACAGGCATGAATAATAGATAATCTAAGGAAGCTTGTCCTCAAGACATGCAGTGACAGCACCCGGTGCGATACCACTAATAACCCCGTGAACATGCTCACATAGGGAGCAGTGAAGCTGAAGAAGCATGAAATGATTGATCCGTGACTGATAAAGTATCATTTATTGGTTTAATTACAAACTGAAAACACAGAAAAAAGGAGCTCAAATGTAAACACCTTTTTTATTTTTTCTACATTTACTTGGCGAAATATTTTGTTGACTTTATTAGACAAAAATGCAAATGTGCATACTGAATTTAATAAATTTTTATCTCTTTGGCATGCATAAAAATTGCTTGGACTACACAGATGTGTGGAACGTTACCACAACTACAATCATAGTGACGTATAGACAAACATGAACAGGTACAACATAACCAACAACCACTGCACACTTCACATCTGTCGTTCCTACTGTACGATCTCAGACGGGGCGACGTGGATCATCTAAAAGCAGACGTGTGTTCCCAAAGCTGGTTGAAGGTGTAATCTGTAAGGAATGGCCAGAATTTGAAGCTAGCTACCTGCGACTCTGTTCCACGACTAGCTGCTGTTAGCAAGCTGACGCCAGCTCAATTAGCCGTTGAGCTAAGTGGCGTGGACTGCAGCCACAGATGACGAGGGGGCTCGGCTCAACTATCGCCTCCAAGTGAACTCACAGCCGGCTGGGACTGATCACAGCCTCAGAGAGCGACGGAGGTCAGTTTGAAGACAGTATGGAGGCGATTTACAGCGGCTCTGACTGGGACTATGACTCCGGGGACGAGGATGCATGGCAGGCCGGGACAGGAGAGGCATGATGTGGGTAAGAGCCTCAAACCAAGACTGTTTTGTTGAATTTTATTTTGTTTCTGTCCAATTTAAATAAAGACTCTTGTGAGATGAGTTAACGAGGCGATTAAACTCATTGTAGTTCAGTAGAAGAGAGAAACTTGAGTTCAGACGGTGTATGGTTGTATTTTCTGTTTAGTGAGGAAAGAAGGTGTCAAAATATTTCCATTCTTGACATTTTAGACTGAGTAGCTAACTCAGCTAGCTGAAACTACGGGGGCTGTCAGACTATCACCTCTTGAAGTACAACGTGGTATCACAAGACCGAACCGGCCGGGGCTAGCTGGTTAGTATGCTAACTACAGCAGACTTCCTGTAACACGGTGCAAAGACATCTTTGACAGAACGTCAACACTGCTGTCTCTACACATCGAGAGTGTTTTAAACTTAAATTCTGGCCAAATCTTACAGAATGCCCCTTTAAAGACTCTGGGAATACGAACCTGTGAGCACTGAAAGACCGTCTGTAAACCAAACCACAGCAGGCCAGCGTCGGTGAAGACTTTGGTTCCCTGGATTTGAGCTTTAAAAGAGAGCTGTGCATCATATCCATCTGTAAATACTGTCTACACTGCCCTCGATCGACGTCTGTAGTGAACGACAAATGTTTTTCATTGAGCTCTTCTTCTTCGTTGCTTGTAGTTGTCGGACAGTGATGCTTTTTATCGGACTGAACTGGCACAGCGACGAATCACAGATGGTCACACAGTTACAATGGAGGTGTTATATTGCCACATGGGTTCCTGGTTGGAGCACCAATGTCACACGAAGGACGTTCCACTAACACTTTCTAATATAACACACACTGTGTGACGACACACCGACACGTTCAACACTGCACTGACCTTTTACATCTCTTCTACAGAGACTCGCTCTTTCATCCCGACTCTGTTGTACATCAAAGGCGACATTTTTGCTCGACACTTATTTTTTTTTTTTTTAACCATGTAGAGGATGAGACGAGACACCAGCGATCAACCCACACAGGAAGTTATTTAGTGAGAAGTAAAGTGCAAAAACATAAGCTGGACAATCATCCGCTAGGCTACAGCAAATTCTGCCTCGGTTGAACTGGAGACTTTTCAGGAAGAACACTTATTGATTGAAAGTGTGAGGTGACTCCTCGCCGTAACATTCAAGGAGTTTTTGATTCCAGTGTCATTCAGATTCGGGTGGCTCAGAGGTCGTAGCGCGTCCTCACAGGCGAGGACACGGCTTCACATTCAGGGCCGATCATTTCATGATCTTAGCGAGACATCATTCGTACAAACTCTGCGAAAAGAGAGGAGATAATGACAAAATGGACTGAAGCCCACAGCGAAGCTTAAAAGGAACAGTTCACCCAAAACATTTAAATGTCTTCATCGGCTCCTCTGATGGAAAGTCAGATGAAGTTTCGTAGTCCGCACTAAAACAGCTCGTCCAAGTCTCTGAAAGCACTGAGATCCCAAATTTATTTATAAAAGATGTTATTTACACCCTCGACATGCGGTCAAGCTCATGCACCCACTTCAGATGAGTGCACGCTAACACTTTTAGCTTAGCAGCTACAGTGAATATTTCTTTAGATTATAACGTCTTTTCAAATCAGTTTGGGATCTCGGGGCTTCTGGAGACTTGCAGACTGCAGCCTGATGTTTTCTTCGTTTTAAAACAAGTCCCCAGCTACTTCAGTTTAGGAGAATGCTGCAACCCTGACTTTCCATCATCATGGAGGGAGGAGAGGATGACTCCATAAATCTGATTAGAAATCCTTTAAAAATGACGCTCCTCACATGTGCAGAACCTGCCTTAGAAACATCATGTTTTTAAGTTTTCTTCAGTATCACAGTGATCCAGTGATAGTTGTCTGTACATCCACAGGTTCACTGCTAACAGGAAGTGCTCATAGATAGTTCAGCAAAGTTTTATTGGTGTTTTGGAGAATTGGTGTGAGAGTGTGAAAAAATGTTTTGGGAGTCGATAATGACTGAACTCGCATTTCTGGGTGAACTTTTCCTTTAAATAAACAGTTAACTTACCTTCAAAGTCAACAAGTCCGTCACCATTTAGGTCAACATCCCTCAGGATATCTTCTACTTCCTTCAGACCCACCTGAACAAAAGTTTTTTGATTGTTATTCACACAATAATTCTTCAGAGACGTTTTGTTCTCTCACTCTGATCTGAATTCTCACCTGTTGGCCCAACAGCTTCCTCATCGCATCTCGCAGCTCAGATGTGCTGATAGCACCGTCTCCATTAGTGTCAAACTGAGACCAAAAAGAAGAACATCAAGTCAGAATTTCACCACAAGAGCAGAGATAAACAAGGCAGGTATATCCACCTGGATCTCTTACCTCTCTAAACGCATCTTTTAGCTCTTTTATTCCGATCATGTCTGCAGTTTCAGCGAGGAGTTTCGGGCCCATCAACTCTACGAAGTCCTCAAAATCAACATGACCGCCCACTGAAGGAAAAGAGATTATGAAACAGAATATAAACCAAAGTACAAACACAGGATGGATACAGCTATATGCATGACATAAAGGCCCGGTTTAGAACTGGTGACTCAAGTGACCACTTGTGATCTGATCTCACTTCCTCCCTCTGTATGCAAATAGACTCATACATCACTGGGACGATGTTTTTTACACAAAGAAAGAAAGAACTTACTGTTGAACATTTGCTGAATTTACAAGAAGGCCTTAATAATGAAGAATTACTCAGAGACAGCTTTTCACAAAGTTTAGAAAGTGTCTCCTAACGCAACAACTCACTAAATTGTGCAATTTTTAAAGGGAGTCTGGGGACTTTCTCCACGGGGACAAAGAAGTAGCCTATATTGTTACTGTTTGTCTTTGTAAAATGTGACATGTTTAGATCAATAAAATGTTTCTTCTTTCATAAATGGAGTGTAAATGGTGACATCAGTGTAAACAGTGTGTTCAAACAGCTGATCAGTGTTGGCAGGTAAGACTTTAGCACTTTAGACACAGAAGCAGACAGGCTGGTACAGACATGCTGCCACAAACTGACACTTTGTACAAGGAGACAAACAACTTCAGCTTCTGATTTAATGCTGAATTTACAACAAGGACACAACCAGTTAGAATCTGTCAGAGACACAGTTTCACTACGTTAGAAAGTTTGTTTTAACTCAACGACTCTTAAAATCACCACATTTGTTAATGGAGTCTGGTGATGTTGTGGTCACTAGATCAATGGTTGTTCATTCAGCCTGATGTGTCGTCTTCATCTTTTTCTTCTTCTTCTAACTTTGTATTTTAACATTTTATCTTCCTTGAGAAGCACTTTGTTATCTGGACATGAATAAACTTGTACATCAACATAATGTCATTATTTTACGGTCCAGCTGCTCAACTGTTGATTATTAAACCATGTTTGTCTCTTTTGTATTTTTCTTTATGCTAATCTCCTCAAAAACGTCTTTTTCTTTATACATGAATGACTTTGTGTCCAGGATCAGGACGTTTAATGTTTTATGATGATTTAAAATCATTGGTCGAATTTGTTTCTTAAAGTTTCTCCTCAGGCAACGACTCCTAAAATTGCGCAATTTGTAAAGGGAGTCTGGTGATAATGTGGTTACTTTTTCTTGTGTCACGGAGGATGCCAATTAAGGAGGCGGCCCTTAAATGTGGCCCAGGACACATGCGAGTCAGACCCAGACCACCTCTGATGTCAACAGCGTCCTCGATGCATATTGGGGCTTTACTTAAAGCCGTCCGCAGTCAGGACGGATGTTAAAATCAGGTGTGATCGGGGCCGTATAAATAGATAAGACAGTGAGGTCCTTACAGTTCATGTTTATCTGTTGGCTCAGTTCGATCAGCTCCATCTCTGTCGGCATGTATCCCATCGTTCTCATACAGTTTCCGAGGTCTTTACAGCTGATAAAACCGTCCTTGTCCTTATCGAACTCTTTGAAAGCGTCCCGCAACTCTGTCGAGCAAAAACAGAAGCATTGTTAGGAACTGAAACACATGACTCTAATTTTATTCAATGTTCTATATTTTTTCTGTAAAGCACTTTGACAAACCTGTTGTTTGACCATTTTAAAGAAAATTAAAGTTTGGTTTCTTAACTTCATAAAAAACAAAAGACAAACTAACCGTCCATCTCTTCTGGCCGCAGCTCTCTGTCCTGTTAAGAAAACACATTGAATCATTGGTCAGTACAAACACGGCCAAACAAACTGAACAAACACAATCTGTCTGAGCTGCATGTAAACACACCGCTGACAGCGCCGCGACTCTCGTGATGCCCAAACCTAAATCAGCGAACGACTCCATAACGACCTTTCTAACGAATTTAAGGAGGTCTAACAGCACAAGATGTTCATGGGAGACTGAAACTATCTCACATCTCGACAACAACACCACCAAGTATAAATAGGCCGATTCCGATGAAGCATTACTGGGAACCATAACCGCAGAGTTCACAGAAGAATGCGACTGTTTCTATTTTTTCAGCGTTAGCTTACGATGAACGCAACCTTTAAAGGGCAGAGAGAGAGGCAGACACATCCCAGAACCCTCAGGGGTTAACGGCAGGAGCAGCGTGAAGTCTAAACACAACACTGAGTGCTGACGTCAGGCCCGAAACAACCGTCTGACCGGAACCACTGACATGGAAAACACAGGAGGCACATGAAGCCCGGGGGGAGCAGAACCAGCCGACCCAACATGTGTGCATCATCGGCACATCTGCCAGCTCATCAGCCATCCTCCTGCACACTGACACGTCCCAGGAGAGATCAATTCACTCAGGTCACTGCGCAGAAAACCTTTATTACGACACAAAGTACATCATACTGAGGCGCTTCACCTGCCATCACTGTTACTGATTGATCAGCGATCATATAATAGTGCAGACAAGATGGCTCATCATCTGTCCTGAGCGATAAGGTGACGAGCACACAGCTCCAATTACAGACAAATTACCAGCAGCAGGAGACTGAAAACACACACAAAAACTCGTAACCACAACATCACCAGACTCCCTTAACAAATCACACAATTTTAAGAGTTGTTTCGTGAGGAGAAACTGAGCAAACTTTGTGATACGGCTACGACAGATTCTAACTCGTTGTGTCCTTCTTGTAAATTCAGCATTAAATCAGAACATGAAGTTGTTTGTCTCCTTGTTTGAACACACTGTTTACACATTTTATTGATGCTAAACATGTCACATTTTACTAATACACTAAACAGTAACCAATATAGGCTACTTCTTCACCAGACTCCCTTAAAAAAACACTCAATTTAGTGAGTTGTTGAGTTGGAGACACTTTATAAACTCTGTGAAACTCTGTCTCTGACTCATTCTGCATTATTTGGACCTTCTTGTAAATTCAGCAAATGTTCTACATGAACTTCTTTCTGTCTTAGTGTAAAAAACATGGTGTCTGTTTGTCCCAGTGATGGACGGGTTTATTTGCAGATAAAGCGGGTGTGGACTGTGCAGAAGTTGTTTTTAAAGGCATCGTTTGACATTTTGGATAATACTCTTATTTGCTTTCTTACGGACAGTTAGATCAAACCTCACTCTTATGTCTGCACTATAAATATGAGTGGAAACAGGAGGAAGCAGCTCTCTCAGGTAACAAAATCCACATATCAGCATGCATAAAACTACTACGTCATATCATCTTTACACGTCAAACATGGCAACCTCGAGGAACGCCTGGCCACGATATAAAGTCCAACATGTACAGCACCCTTAAAACAAGATGTAATGTGTTAGCTAGCGAGCTTCAGAGGTGCAGGTAGACGGAGTTTGTCACCTTTGGACAAGCATTCTGCCTCCATTTCCAGTCCGACAGGCTGCTGACTACATATTTAACTGACAGACACGAGAGTCTTATCTCTCTTTTCATCTAACTCTTGGCAACAAAGAAAGACAGTGTCAAAAAATTAGTTTAATAACAAGTTTAACCCTCGACCTCCTCGAGCCTCATCTTATCTTAAAGTACGTCATCCTTTCCAAACCTGTGTGTTCCTTACTGACAGCTGGCAACAAACCAGTCGAAAGCAGCAGGAGTGGAAGTAATACAAATATAATGAACGTATAGCAGAGCACTAAACACAGATGTAGATAAAGATGGATGTTTGTCCAGACTTACGTACAGCCTGCCTGCACGTGGCCATGCCATTTCTCAGGAAGACACAGGTTTGCCCCATTATGTTGGTGACGAGGACACAGTTTTGTGTCACGGAAACAATGGACTCCTGATAAGGCCTCAGATACCCTGCCTGGCCCATCTCATCACAGGACAGCACCCCTCTGAACCTCCGCTCAGCGTCCTGGAGCATCTTCAGAGGGGTGCAGAGACAGAGTTAGAGCGCTGAAGCAGCTTCAGAGCAGAGAGGTGAAGATACAGGCTGAGAGAGGAGTCGCTGGAGACGACATCAGGACGGCCAACAGTCTTAACTTCCTAAATAATGATAATGTTTTTTGCTGAGGCCTGGGTGATAAGATGATAGCAATATGTATCAGTGATAAACACGTCGTCGATGGCAATAAGGACATAGTTTGATAAGATGTTCGAGTTTCCTGTGAATACATGAAATGCAAGAGAGCACGTAACGAATTCATATCCTTCGTATCGCACACAGTAGCTCTGGTAACGTCCACGTCTCTTACGTTCTGATACGGCATTTCATGAGTTGTTGTTTCACTGGTAAACACACCAACCTCTTCGGCCTCTGCTGCTACTCTTGGCACCACTCGTCCTCCGAAACCGCTCTTCGCTAGCGGACAGGATGACTGTTGCTCTGGAGACACTGCAGCTACGACGGCCGAAGTGGTCGGTGTGTTTACCAGGGCAACTACGACTCACAGTCCGTGGGATCAACTGTGCCGCTGATTGTTTGTTTAGCAAACCAACCACGAGAAAAACACAAGCACACAACATTATTACCAGAGTGTGTTTTTCATTGTTGTGACGTAAAAATTAGAAGCTTTGTGACTTGATAAAGTGATTAAATTCAACCTCATCTTTAAAAAGTATCAGTATCGACTGATATGAAACGTATCGTCCAGTTTCAGTTTAGAGACGTAAAATTGGTTTATTATGAATTAATTATTTTTCATAATTTGAGCAAGATGGGCTCAAAGACGAGCGACACTTTGGACAGGAAGAGAATTAAGGGAACTTAATTTTGGAATCGGTTTGATGGATCGTCTCAGGAGGCAGCCGTGACATCTGCAACGATCTCAGCCTGTCAGAGGAACTTTCAGCGGATGTAACTTGGATGATCAATTTGCGAAAACGATTACGTTGAGAAGATCTTCTGGACTGATTCCAAAACTGTTGTTGGAAGTACGAATCATTTACACACAAAAACATGTGAATACACGACCCAGGTTTTAAAATATAGTCCTGGATGAAGCAACAGATCAAAATGCAAATACAACCATGAGAAAAACACGAGCATACGACATTATTACCAGAGTGGTTTTTTTTCATTGTGGTGATGTAAAAACTTAAAGCTTTGTGCCTTGATAAAGTGATTAAATTCAACCTGGCCTTTAAACTTTATCAGTATCGACTGATATGAACCGTATCTCGCCCAGTTTCATTTAATTATTCTTCATAATTTAAGCAAGATGGGCTCAAAGAGGAGTAATACTTTGGACAGGAAGAGAGTTAAGGGAACTTAATTTTGGAATCGGTTGGATGGATCGTCTCCGGAGGCGATCTCAGCCTGTCAGAGGAACTTTCAGCGGATGTAACTTGGATGATCAATTTGCAAAAACGATAACATTGAGAAGATCTTCTGTACTGATTCCAAAACTGTTGTTGGACGTATGAATCATTTACACACAAAAACATGTAAAAACAGGACCCAGGTTTTAAAATATAGTCCTGGATGAAGCAACAGATCAAAATGCAAAGACAGAAATCTGCCTCTCTGTGTTATTATGCATCTGTGCTTGTATTTGTGTGAAAATATGAAAACATGTCAGGAAGGTAAACGCATCAATAAAGCAGCACGGTGCCAACTTTCCATTCATCGTTCATAACAGTTTACGTGGCGCGCTGTAGGGCCTGGCAGCTCGCTCCTATACACTGTCACGGCAGCAGTAAACACACTCAGACGCAGAGGAAAGACGAGCCGAGGCTGAAGCTGAAGCGCCCGCGAACAGCCTGCATTATGTAATAAAGACAATGTGAGCAGGTTTTTGTTCTGCGGGACATGCAATGCTTTTCAGAAAATAGCTCCTTTTTTTTTTTTGCACGCTGAAGGTCTGCCAAAGTCTGAAGCCACTCAGCCGACACACTGTACATGTTTAACAGCTTCAGAGTGAGTTAAAACTCCAAACACGCACTGATATTCTGTAAAAGGCACGTCCAACAAAAACATCATGTCAGATAAAGAAGTTCTTTATCTTCTCGAGTTTCCATGTGAGTTTGTGCACGCAGCTATGCAACATTATAAACAAGACTTCAGAGAAAAAGCACTTTGCATCGCAGTGGAAACAATCCTACCGTCCTCAGGGGCCAGTCGAAGCAGTTTCCCATACCAAAAGAGAAAAGAGGCACCAAAAAGGACCATGAGGACCTTCGCTCTGTTACGTTCGCAGTCTGGATTCTGAGAGGAGTGCAAACTCTGGTTACAGCAAGACCCATGAAGACCGACCGGGATGTCAACGCACAGCCGGCTGAGAAACGAGTGAAGTGCACGTCGCTGGACTGTCGGACGGGAGTAAATGAAAGAAGCGACGGCGAGGGAGGGAAACTAAAAGAGAGAGGGAAGAAGAGAAGTATATGCCTATTAAAGGAGAGGAGGGCGAAACACCGTCCGTGACATGTTTCACACAGCTGTCACACGGAAACAAACTGTTGTAGTTATCTGTGAAGGCAACAGACAGTTGACACAGATTCACAGGCAGCAAACATCCAAGTATGAAGCCAGAGATCACTGCCTGTCTGTCTGTCTGTTCATCCGATCTGCTTCACACTTTGCAGCTTCTTTGCTGAGGATCCAAGAGAGCACAGTGTTGAATCTGGTGCAGTTTGGACACACGACACTTTTGAATAAATGGGGAAGCAGACATAAACAAATGGAGATTAGCTCGGTGCAACAACTAGCTCTCGTACTGCAAACAAAAAGCAGAAGGTCAACACAGGTTTTCTTTTTCAGAGAGAACTGGAGGTGAGATTTCAAGTTTCTGTCAGCGGTAGTATGCTAGCTAACGTTAGCTGCTCCGGGACGCCTCTCTCATTGGTTGTTGTGGATGTGATCATCTAGATTTGTGTTATCTAGCATCTGTAAACCTCACATCACCAGATCATCGGTGCCTAAAGGCCCCCACACACCGGCTCCGACGTCGGACGTCTGAAGCGTTTGGAGAGAGTCGGACGAGTTCGGGAGCTGCTCTGTTCGGTGTGTTCAGCTGCGTCTGATCCGACTGAACATGCGAAGTCGGCCGTCTGAGGTTGGACGCCGTCGGATACTCTGATTGGTTGTTAGCTAGCTGTTCAGTGACCATTCTGATTGGCGGTGTGCCAGCGAATCAGCGCGGCGTGTGGGAGGGGCGGCGGAAGTGACGATGGTAAACAAACCACATAAACAGAGACGGCACAGAGTTACAAACAACACTTCACCGTTCGTTATTTTGGGGATAAACCAACGTATGTTTGGAAGCCATGGCTGTGTGGACCGAGGACTTTGAGGAGCAGCTGGCTGCCCTGGTGGAAGAGAGACCACCGTAATACGACATCACGCAAGTAATGCTGAGCTAACACTGTGTGTGCTTTGTTCTGATAAGCTACGGTCCGCACTCCGCTCTGTCATTTCCTGTTTTTATGTTTTGGGTGACTGGCACGAGACTAGCGCCACCCGATGTTTAGGAGACTTATTGCATTTCACGCAGGTGCAGAACGTATACGCTGCTGTGTAGCCGGGGCGGTGTGTTTCAATGTGACTTTTCTACCGAACGGATCCGACGGAGTGGTCGGATAAGGAAGTCGTCGGAGCCGGTGTGTGGGGGCCTTAAAAGCACGTTTTGTTAGAATAAACGAGAGGAATGGGATGCGGCGTGTCAGCGTTCCTGCAGGAAAATGTAGTCTTAACAAACAAATGTGCACCTGACAGGTGACCCGGGCTTCAGGGTCGCACTCGTCTTCTCTCTGAAGCTGTTAACATCTGCAGCAGACAAACGTACAAGAACACAGTGTGATGACCTATTTCCAGTCCGACTGTGCTCCTCAGCTGCTCTCTCACACTCCAACACCAGACTGATTTATCAGTTTCAAACCCTGAGATGATTCTTATATTCCACTTCCTGTAAATACACTGTGTTTCTGCGTGTGCTGTCGCTGGTGTTTAGCCTTCAAATTAAGATTTTTACTGATGATTTCTGTGTTGTATCATGATTAGATATCAGATTCTCAGTGTGCATACTGTGTATTGTACACTGTGTGCCTTGTCTCTTTTGGAAAACAAAATATACTCAGAATAGGAGCGTAGTGAGGTGGAGAGAGTCTGTAAGCAGGAACAGTGCACAAACACACAATTACACAGACGTACAAACGAACCACAAGGCTTCACATCCTCGTCACTCACACATTATTACTGGCTGCAGTAATTATTACAGCTGCGAAGGAGGAAGTGAGGAGAAGAAGTAAAGTAAAAAGTACGAGGCCGAGTCTGAAGATGGACAGCTGTGTTGGAAAAGGTCAACAGTGACTTACAAAGTTATTTCAACCCAAACTGCGATGTTTTCCAAACGTAACTGAGTGGTTTTCTTGCGTAAAATTAACCAAACTGCGAGCAACTGATTGACTCTTTTAATCAGGAAACATGATATATAATCTCAATATTATGAAATCCCCTCAAAAGCACTTCATTAATGCTCAGACTGATTAAAAATACTGATGGTCAGACCAGAAAATCTGCACTGAGTTGGTCTTTGTGTTGATTGTAATCACAAATGAGTTCATCAAGTGTCTACTCGAGGGCCTCCTCTCATAACAATCTGCACAACAGGAGCCATGTTTCCATAAAATGTCAAGCAGATATTTGATAGTTAGCAATAAAAAGAATAATGTGGCTACGTGACGTGTGGATGTGGAAGTAAACAGAGACTGGAGGTGAACAAACCAGGAGACAATGGACAGAGGTTCTTCAGGAGTTAGTTTCGTCAGGGCGAGTTGTGATTGTTCCTGCATGTCAGCCATCATCGGCCGAGTTACGTGCTGTCCGGAGAAATCTTCTCTGCAGAACGGAGTCACCACATGACCACAGTTCACAGAAAGATTAAAAGTCCTATCCAGGCCTGGAATTTCGTCATTTTAGGGGCCTTTTGTGTTGTCATTTTTTTGAGGGCACGTCCATAATTAATTTAATTTAAGGACTTAATGATGCTTCTGAGGAAGATCAGAGTCTCAGTCGAAACTGTCAAGCAGGTAAAGAAACATCTCCTCTACTTTTTTATGTCTGAAGATAAGAAACCATTGAACACATCTAAAAAGAAAACAAAATGAACCGTTTCAATCTGATTGTTGCTTGTGATTTGTCTGTCTTGTTTTTACATGTGATTATGTTTTTTATTATATGTTTTTATAGCAATTGTTGCTCAATTGACACCAAATGTGAGAGACATAAATACATATAAATTGCACATTATGGCAGGAACAAGCAGCTCAACGAAGGAAAAACTTGACAGCAAGCTAACAGCGTTTGTTGAGTTAATGCTACAGGCTGTGGTCGACACGTTAAATGAAAATGTCTGATTATTACTCCATGGAACGCTCAGTTCTTATTATCGAGAGCTGACAGGGAAAATAACAGAAGTAATGGAGTAATAATCAGACATTTTCATCCTTGAGCTGCAGAAATCTACTGCACTCGGTAATCGACTCGTCAGGGCTTCCCCACACAGGCAGGCTGCTGGAGGAGAGGGTGAGTTGTGCTGTGTTTTTAATACAAATCCAGCAAAGCTAGCAGATGTTTGAGGCTTCGTACTGTGTGCTGGGACTGTACATGTACTGTTGCTGAAGTTTGCTGCTGTTCTCACCATTAATTGTGGCTTTTTGATGGCGGTTTCTAGTTGGAGACATAAGCTGCAGTGTATTGTTATCGTGCGGTCTTTTCTGAGGTTGCTAAAACTAGCTAAGCTAGCGGTCAGCTAACTTGACCTCTCGAGGGGGAGTCTTACTCGGTGTCAAGGTGTGTTAGACCATGGATTAAACTTACACCGGAATATCCCTTTAACTAACTTATATGTTGAAATTCCTTTCTTATTCGTTCGCTAATTCATCACACTGTTGTTTGATGAAGTGATAGATTGGTGTCGAACTGTCAGTAACCCCGTTCACACAGGACCCTCGTGAACTTCCTGCCCTGGTCCTGTCACAGTGTAACCAGCAGGTGATGACAGGTGAACAGAGGTGATGTCATCCCTCTTGGTAACCTGCTCCTCGTCCTCTATAGGAGCAGAGAGAGTGCAGGGACAGAGGAGCTGTTCGGCTTAATATGTGAGTCCTTATTGATCCTGTATCTGACCGAGGTTTGTCACAGTGAGAATCTATGACCTCCAACTAATGGACCAGGAGCAGGTTCTCTAGTTGTGGTTGCATGACACGAACGAGTCCATCAGGACGAGATGCAGCCTCGCATCACGATGAGGATGCATTATAGATATCAGGCCCGGCTGCAGCGAGTGCTGCTGTTGTTCTGGCCTCACACCCACCACACATCATCCTCTGCCCTCTGCAGGAAACACAAGGTCGCTCTGACCTCCAGCAGCCTCACGACGCACAGACGTGTGGAGAATCTGCACACGTGTCCCTGTCACATCAACATGCATGTTTTCAATCTGCAGGAGGACGACTGTAAAACCTGGTTAGCGAGGTGAGAAGACCTCCAGTGATTCCACCTGCTCACTACACTACTCGCAGCACTTTGACTGCTCCGCTCAGACGAAATGCCAGAGGCGGAGTGTGTATTCCTTCGACCCATTTGTCACTGAACTGCTCTCCATCTCGCCGTCTCATCGAGGAGGACCTCCTGTTTCAGGTCACGCTAATGTTTTCTCGGAGCCGCTGACTCACAGGTTATTTGTAGACCGGACTTTCATACTACGAGTGCAGGAAGGATTCTCTCTCTGGGAGGAAAAGGAGGATGATGCTCCCGAACGAAGACTGTTTTTACGTAAGTCCCCTCCTGATTCACGGTCTGATTAAACCCCACACACGGGAGGGAAGAGCCTGAAAATGCAGAACCACAACCTGAGCTCTTTATTCTTTTATGTAAATACGTTTCGGGCCCAGAAATAGAAACTCCATCAGCATCAGAGAGATTTCCTGATTGAATAATGCAGGAACATGGACACAAATCTTCGCCTCACATTAGCACATCACAGATCTCCGCTCTCTCTCCTGTGTGTGTGTGTGTGTGTGTGTGTGTGTGTGTGTGTGTGTGTGTGTGTAGTAGAACATCTCATCCACTCCACAGAGGCAGGACGGGCTGATTGAGGAGGTCTGTAGGAGGTGCTGCCGTATTTACAACTTACATAAGAAAGATGAATGTGTAGAGGAAGTGTTTCCCTCTATAGTCCAGATCTGACAGCGTTCAGCACATTAGTGTGTACTGATTGTAAACAGGACGTCAGAGTGAACCTTCACACACTCACAACACACCTCAACCTCAGTGGATTTGACTGATTAGATGTTTTACTGTCAGTCACTCTCATCCGCTCACCTGATCCAGATGTTGTGTTTCATGCATGAAACACAACATCTGGATCAGGTTTGTGATGTCACAGCTCGTCAGGGGCCACAAACCCCCCAAAGAGCAGCATCATCACAACACAACACCTCAGATGGATCCAGGTGGACACCTCAGGGGCCTTACCTGTCCGAACAGCGAGTTGAGGATGGTGCGTAAGTTGATGTCGGAGGCGGAGGAGGCGGCGCTGGACCTCCGGGAGCGCCTGGAGGACCTGCTGGACAGCGGCACCAGGGAGCACGAGGACGGGGACGGACTGCTGCCCTGACCCCCCCCGCTGTGAGCCAGGCTGGCCCCTTTGTGGTCCCTCGGCCCGCAGAGCGGAGCCCGGTCATCGGTGCTGTCCGACAGAGAGGGCACCCTGGGGACCGGGCGGGCCCGCCGGGGGTGCTCGGGTTCGGGAGGTCCCGCCGCCGCCGCCGCCGGACGCTCCTCCCGGTGCGGCTTCCTGCGGTGGTGGTGCCGGTGTGTGGGCTTGGAGGACCGGCAGCGCTCCCTCACAGCTCGGCCCGCGTCGCCGTTGGGCTCGGGCGGGTCGGGAACTTGGCTCTGAGGGGCGTGAGACCTGCACTTGCCCCGCGTGGCTGCATGGTGAGCCGTCCTGGCTGCCCAGGAGCGCCGGGTGGCACAGGGGTCTCCGCGCGCTGACGTCGCACTCGGCCGACCAGAAGGACTCCTCGGCTCTGCTGCTGCTGCTGTGGAGCGCGGCGGGACGGTGGTGGTGCTGGTGCTGCTGGTGCTGCTGGTGCTGATGGTGGTGCTGACTTCTCCGGCTGTCCGCGGGGCGGTCGGGGAGCTGCGCGGGTCTCCTCGCCGCCGAGGAGGATTTCAGTAAAGATGTCGTGGATTCCGATTTGGGGAAGGAGGAGCTCATCGCTGCGGATCTGTCGGGCTCATCGTCGACACCGTCCCCCGTCTCCGCTCCATGGTCGACCCATCGCACGGCAGAGCTGCCCGCGTGAGTTCGGCTACATCCAGCAGCTGATTGGTGTGCGGCAGCGCGCGCTGACGGCGGAACAGAAGGGCACACACGCGCTGCGGAGCGCGTCACCTCTCCATTGATGTGGACGACAGGGGCGGAGCCACGGTATTATCGTGTGGGGGCACCTGGGTGGAGGACAGCAATGAAGGTGGACACCGACCTCTGTTTAACATTTATTAAATATTATTATTATATATTATTAAATATATATTAATTGTAATAAATATTTACCAATTTATCGGTGTCCCCTAATTTTATGTCAACCCTGTTACCCTAACCAAAAAACCCTATCAAAATAACGGTACATTCTAGATTTGACATGATTTACAGGAGGTTGCATCATCTCTGAACCAGGATGCTAACAGCTCAGTGACAAGTAAGTTTTGCTCATCTCTGATGTGCTATTTTTGATGTTTTTTCAAGGTTGAACCAGGGGGACAAGCATACAACGTCAACCCTGTTACCATTTTTTAACATATAAATCCAAACAATTATTTATTTCTCATAATATAATCAATATGTACATGTAATTTCCTTTCAAAGTACATAGCATGTGCTTTAGCTAACATTTGTTTTAGCTAGCAATGGGCAAATTAGCTTGAAATGGTCAACCCTGTTACTGTCAACCCTGTTACCTTTCCAGTAACAGGACTTGACTAAAACAGTTATAAAATATGAAATTCCATAGCTGAGATGGCACAATATAATTTCTTGTCATTTTAAACTGTCTTTAATTCCTGGCTACTGAAAAAATAGCAATTAAATATAATTTAAATTTTAACTTTTCAAAGTTGAAAAGGCACCGATTTCATGGAATGACCCAGCAGCAACTGGGAATATTTATATTACTTTAATTTATGATTTATTCTGTTGTATCTATATTTTACTGTTTGTTTGTTTTTAATCAGTTTCCAAGTGTTGTATTTTATTTATCATCGTTTTAATCTTTTTATTTGATCTTTTAACGACTCGATTTTATTGCTGTTGTGAACGACTCTCCTGATCCATTTCCTGTCTTTATATGCTACGTGTTGCATTTTGATTGGTTTGAAACATGCTTTAATTTGTAATTGATTTTTATAATTGTTTTTATAATTTATGTAATTTTTTAAATATAATAGTTTGTTTGTTTTTCTTTTCTTTTGTTTTGTTTTTTAACTGTAATTATGAAGGCCTATATCCATTGTGAAGCACATTGAGTCTGCCTTGTGCATGAAATGCGCTCTATAAATAAAGTTGAATTGAATTGAATTATAAATAAAGTTTGATTGATGATTGGAAACACTGCAGTTGTGCAGTTGCACAGTGTATTCATGTGTCACCGTGTAATGAAACATATGATCTTTATTCTGCACCACTGACACTCTGATCGACACATTGCTCTTTTAGGATTTTTTTTTTATTTAAAAATTATGATTTCTGTGTGACGGGTCTTATTTTGTCATGTCGAAACCATGAGAGTGTTTCCAAAGACATTTTATCCTGACACACACCTGCTGCTTCTCTGTTCTCAGAAGTCCTTGTTTCATTTCAGTTCTCTTGTGACTTCTTTTTAATTATTTGACCTTGATAAAAACATTATTTTGATTATAAATTTTGTATTTTAACAAAAAATACAACTTTGAAGTATTTTAAGGAACAATACGACCTGAACCATGAAGAAGAACTGAGTGACTGAAGTTTTTTTTAAAAGAAAAATGGAGGAATTTCATAACAATCATGGAGAGTCAGAAAGATCTGCAGCAGTGTTGACGGTGTTTCCTCCAGCAGGTGGAGCTCTGACATCAACCACTGACCTGAAGTGAAGCTTCTCCACATCATTTCTACATTTCCTGCTGATAAAAAGCTTAATGTTGGTTTATGTTGAATTAATAACACAGCCACACTTTACATTTCACTACTTAAAGGTTTAGAAGTATGTTTTTTTTTATCATTATTCTGACTTAAATCAGTTAACGAGTGTTTCATTTTGCAGCTTTTACAGGTGGAGCTGATTTAATTACTGTCTATACTGCTGGGTAGTTTAATCTATAATAATACATCCTAACTGATTATTATAGTTTATATTAATATTCTGACTCTGCAAAGTAACTATAAATAAAACTGTTCCTGCTGCAGGTCTGACTGAGGAATCATCTCTGCATGCTGACGCCTCCCAGTGCCTCAACTACAAAACTACACCTGCTTTTATTGTGTCCTCCTGTTTTAGATTGAAGAGTGTTTTTACAAATATCATCCGTCTTCTTCTTCTTCTTCTCCTCCTCCTGCAGGGTCGGGTACAAATACCAGCGTGGCATTTCTGCAGAACGTTTAATCCTCCAGCGGTGACCGACTCGGCTCCTGCAGTCTGTTCGTACTTGAGATTCAGCGTCAGACACAGAGGATTCATTAATGAAAGGTTTGATTCAGCAGAACAGACGGAACAACATCACACAGAGGTTTCTGGAGAGCCAGTCACCATCTTGGCAGCACCCGACTCCAGCTAGCTAATCTAATATGATTAAAGAGGTGGAGCTGAAGTGAGCCTAGCTGGAAGTTACCAAGCTAGCTAACAGGCTAACAAGCTATCTGAAGCAAATTGGTTTGATTGTGGCCTCATCTGCCACAAACAGACTGAATATTAGCTGCAAGACAGCGAGAACAGCAACAACCGAAATGAGTTCAGCTTCGTCTCTGACCGAAGTCAGCACTCACCAGAGACTCGGTTTCTTTCTGTTATCCTGCAGAGTCTTTTCTTTTTCCATCTCCTCTCTGTAGGTTTATTAAGTAAAGCACATTTCCCTCCATTAAGCAGTTAAAATACAACATTACAGTGTTGTTGCTGCAGACAGGCTGAGAAGCAGGCGTGAAAATAAATCCACTTTTACTGACTGCCTGCTCAAGTTGGATAAAATTCTGGTACATGAGTTGACGTCATATGACGCTGAAACATGGTGGACGTAAGAAAACACTGTGTTGATGGTCAGAAACTTCAGAAGTTCTAAAGTTGTGTATTGTAACGTCACTGTATCGTTTCCTTTGTGCTTCCTCGTCACTCAAACAGCTGTCAAACGCTCTGAGTGATAAAATCTTTTTATGTTAATGCACATTCTCCCACATCTCATCAGCTCCAGCTGCTGTCTGCCCGTTAACACTAACAAAGTCACTTGTCAATTCAAAACACCAGCCCCTTTCAGATAGAAAAGGTGGCACATGTGCAGCAAGGTAAAGGCTGCAATGTGCCTCCTTGTCTGTCTAAAAGGGAGGTGTAATATTCCTCCTTTTCCAAACAGCCTCCACTTTTCCTCCTCTGGTAGGCGTCAACATGTGACGTGACGTGAAGCAGGAAGTTGGGCGTGAAGAGAAGCAGGGCAGTTTCTGCTTTTCTCCCAAAATCCTCTTCCCGTTTAACATTGGGGCTTATGGGGCAGTTGCTGGAGTTTGTGTCGGTTAGACGCAGATAATTCAAAAACCGTACATCCTCCTGATAAAGTGGACACGTTGCCAGACAGAAGACAAGTGTGGCTACGTTCTTGGAAAATATCACTATTGTAGTGTGAAATCTGTGGCTAGGATCGTCATCTAAAGAAACATTTTCGGAGAGTTTTTTTCAGGCTCCCCCACTCTGCCAGTTGGTGCTGCGCGAACATTCCGCAATACACACTCATTGAAAATCCTGAATTTTTCTGAATTTTTTCGAAATCGCTCACGATCAATTAAGGGTCACCGTTCAAAAACTAAACATCGTAGAAAGAAAGTTCAAATACAACTCAAATAGATAAGACTTGTGCCTACATTTTAAAGTTTGAATGGTGTCTCTAGGTCAAAGTCTGCCAGAGCAGGAGATGTTTGAAAAACGTCGATGATTTTGCGACTTTTTTGACCCCGTCCCATTCATTCCTTATGGGACATTTTTCGCAGTTTTTCTTCAAAATAAGAGCTTTACATTGCACCCCATCGGAGTTTAGAACTGGGTTCTTAGCGGGGGGCTTTTAATTTGAAAGTAGCGACCGCTATTAGCTCGCCGCTACAACAACAAGCGGACAACCAAGACAGCTACAGAGAGCGAGGAGACGCTAGCATCTCCCGGATCTCAGCGGCTTTCCAGCTGCTCATCTTGGTGGATGAAGTGACGAACTGACTGCTGTGATCAGCTGTTTCCTGGTTTTAAAACTCCCGGCTGTGGGTGCGCAGCAGTGCACGTCATCCACACCTCCGCCCATCTCAGCATTTGCCACCACATTGCCGCCTCGGATTTACAGCAATGGAGGCGCAAATAAGTGTAACGTTACCCTCCGAGGGGCAAAACTGGCGGAACAAAACAGACCACCAATTTACCGCCTTCTGTCTAAATCCGCAGAGCGAGCCGCCAAAAGGACGGCAGATTGGTGGCTTACTGCCCAGAATAAAAACGGCTAGTGACGTCTGTCCCTCCCCTCCCGTCTGTTAGTCCAATTAACTGCACAGAAAGACATAATCTGTCACATTTGCATTAAAGATTCTCCAAAAAACACCACAAACACGTCCGAGATGTGAAGACGAGTGACTGGAATCAGCTAGCTGCTGTTAAAACATGCTGGAGCCTCATGTGGCCACTCAAGGAACTGCAGTTTGCAGCGCTTCATTTTTCAGCGTGAAGTCTTGTTTTCTTGCGATATCTGCTGCGTAAAAGTGACACTTCTGACACCGGCTGGTTAAATAAGATACTGGACCATTTATTAAATGTACAGAAATACTGTTCAAAATCCACACAAGAATGTGTTTAAGGACAAATCCTTCATCAAATGTAAACAAAATGGTTGCCCCACCGCACTGTATATGTAAAGCAAATGCTTTGAGAATGACAGTTTTCATACTCTTAGGTGGATTAATTAACAGCACTCTTGATTTTAATCTAATTATGGACAGCTCAATGTGAGTGTCGGCGTCGTCCGATGTTGTAAACAGCTCGTGAATAATCGTACTTTTGTAAACATTGGAATTGGATCGATGGACGTCTTGAACTGCGATGGACCTGTGAAGCTGCGTGAGATAACATTTTCACTACCTGTTAGACTGTGCACATATATCCATGAGGTGCTGTTCAGGGATTGTGGCTTTAATCATGGGAACCGTGTGGGCGTTGCAAAATCAAAAAAAAAAAGGAAATACATCACAGAACAACAGAGATAGTACTTCATAAACATTTTACAGAATCTACAAAGTTAATCTATCAAAATGACTCCATGGTTGGCTCTCTGAGAACGGAGGATGACGTGAAGTCGCGTTTTAGCTGTAAATCAAGACAACACAATAGTTATAGCATTGAAGACAATCATCTCAAAACATCTCACACCGCTCGGCTTTTTGTTTTTTTTGGTTTTTTTCTCAACCTCGACCCTATTTACAGAAATACAAACCTGATATCAAATACAACCAAGTTACAAGAGTTTAGTAAATTTACCAAAAACGCTTCACCTCCAGTGTTACAGCACTCACAGCATCCGAACCCCGAAGTGTGCTTATCTAACCATGTCGAGAGAAACCAGGGGAGCACGATGAGCCACCACGCCGGCGGGAGTCACCACAGACACATCAGCTGCGTCTGTAAACATTCACGTCGCCATCGACATTGGACCTCAGATATCAGACGACACGTGCAGGAATCCGTTTGACGATCAGACTTCCTGCGATGCGTTTAGTTCAGACGTCTCGTCAACATCCGACAGATTAGTCACAAACACCTAATTGTGCTTCCTGAAGTATCTCAGCCAGGATTCGATTGACAGAACGACACCGATGTGGCTGATTTCTCGTGAGTCAGAGCGAACTAACGAAGCCAGGATGTGTTTTTATAACAGCAGTGAAGCAAAGATCTGTTAGCTTTAGCTTTACTGTAGCTGTGATCTGATGCAGCGCTGTCGAAATATTGCGATGTTCACGATAAATGTGATATCAAAACAATAATTTATGATGTCATGTGAATAAGTCAGATAAGATGTTTGGCATCTTTTGTTTGTTCGTTCATCTGGTTGCTTTTCCACCAGTTATTGATTAGTTGATGGTAATTGACACTCGTCTTTCCAAAAAAGAGACAAAGTTAACATTTGATTGCTGTCATTATTTGTTTTTTTACATTTCTATAGATATCAAGATAACATAATAACAGTTAAAATCTGACCTCGTTCGATGTAAATAATACAGAAACCCTGAGAGGCAACGAGAAAAACTAATTCTGGTGAAACGTTTGATTGAAATTGTTTTCTTTCTTGTGTTTATTACTCAAGAACAGATGAAAAAACAGTTTTTTTCCTGATAATCTCTCTTAATTCCAGGTGGGATTGTTCATTTATTTTGTTGTTGTTTCTTTTCTGCCTCTCAGGGATTCTGTATCATTCACAGCAAAGACAAGCTAAAGCTAAAGCTAAAGCTAACGGATCACTGCTACAGTGTGGGTCGACTTTTTCAAACTGATTTACATTCTGTTTTTTTTTTTTTTTTAAAGCTTAAACACAGCAGAGAAACAATTTCATCGGACCTAGAAAACTGATTTCTCAGATACATTTGTTTGTCTCTCCGGGCTTCCGTAGAATAAACACTACAATCGCTGTAAACGCGTCGCCGTCCTGCAGAACTTCAACTCAAAAACTGGAACAGTCGACAGTTTGTGGCGCCGTCGTGACAAAAGTCTGACCGGATCTGTCGAGTAACATGAAAAGTTGATGATCACAATTTTTTTTAGCCCTTAGCGGAAATGTATGTCGGAGTTAGAGACGAGTTAGTGACATGTGACGGATGTGAAGGACGACTCCAGTTCATTTAGAGCTCAAACAATCAGCTAGATATTAATCTGACAGTTTGGATTATCAGAGATGGAGGTTAAGTACATTTACTCAAGTACAGTTCTGAGGTTCTTACACTTTGACGACACTTTAGAGGCGAATATCGTACTTTTTACTTTATTACATCACTTTGATAACTTCAGCTGTTAGCTAAGCAAACGTCCTGCTCATGTGCTGCAACGATGGAGTGTAACTAAGTACATTTACTCAGGTACAGTCTGAGGAGCTTGTAGTTGAGTAAAGTGTTTCCATTTATACTTCCACTCCGCTACATTTAATTGGTGACTTTAGTTACTTTGTAGATTAAATGTTGCATCAGAGCCAAAGCAGCAACATTTCTACATCAACCTTAATGGCAAGATGATTAAAAACAAATTATTAATCTGATAATCAGAAGTATTAGATCCGATAATAAGTCATATTTGGATCAAATTAACGACATTGTGCTTAAATATTACTTTGATAACCTGAAAGTCACCCATAGTACTCCAGTAAAAGTATCTGATATCAAATGTACTTAAGTTTAATATGTAGAAGCAAATCAGACATATATCTACATCTGGAATGTAACTAAGTACATTAACTCAAATACTGTGTGTAAGTACAGTTTTCAGCTATTTGTATTTTCTGTTTCTTTATTCCTCCACTACTTTTCTTGACTTGATAACTTTAGTCACTGGTTACTTGGCCGACGACATGCTGCATCAGAGCCAAAGTTCATTATCAGACCAGAATATTCTGTACATGCACAAAAACACATGTATATTTTACTCTTATCTGTATTTTGATACTCAAGTTAAGTACAAATACCTCAAAATTGTACGTAGCTACAGTACTAAATATGTGTAATTTACTTTTACTTTTGATAATTAAGCACATTTAATATCAGATACTTTAATACTTTTACTCGAGTATCGTTCATATGGGCGACTTTCATTTTTACCAAAGTAATATTTTAACACCGTATCTTTACTTTTACTCGAGTATTATGATGTTTGGGTACTTTTAACAACACAAATGTGCTGTAATTTCCTGGTTTTAAAGGCTCAGTACAGTAAAGTGATGTCATTTTTACTGATGAGTATTGATCAGACGTGTCAATGTGCCGATAGTCATCCTTCGATATCGAGGTACTCGGGAAATAATATTGTGATATTTGACTTTGTTGTTTGGTCTATAAAGTTTATAAAGAGGTTTGTACGTCGGCTCAACCCTCCTGACGTTATTCTAACACTTCAGGTGATCAATAACAGACATCACCGTGTTGATCGATTACATTAAGACACTTATCTTTTGTGTTACGCGTTTTCTGATATTTTTTTATGTTGAAATATGCAAACGAGGCTCATCGTTAAAGGAGCAGTCCGTAGTGTCGCTGAATAAACTGAATAAACAAACTGAGCTTAAAGGACGACACAGTTTAATACTGTTTCTTTGTTTACATGTGGCGGACCCTGCCACCTTTCTAGCTTCAAACAGAGTTCTGGGAATTCTCCTCTGAGAACAGCTTGTTTATTCAATATTTCTGCGTCTGAACTACATAATGTCCCTTTAACTGAGCTCTGATTAGCATCAATGTCCAGAACAGAAATCTGAACGAAAATAAACCCTTAAATGTTTATTTTTCTTTCCACTCGTCTGGAATAAGACCGTCTCCACTGAGGTTATTATCACCCTGTAACATTAACAACTAAAATAACCAATATGAAATAGAAATACAGTGATTGTGCTCTAGAATTGGCCCAAAGTTGGAGGGAAACTAAATGTGAGAAACTGTATTTTGGTGTGAATATCATTCGTCTGTACGCAAATTCAGAGAAACATTCAAAGCTTCAGAATAAAGCGTCTCTGCCACGGTGCTGAAAATAAACATGGCTGCGTGAACAATCGCCGTCCTCGTGCTTTTTTAAGCGATCCCGACTGATAAAAGAGGCCCAATGTTCGGTCATCTGCTAAGAAGAGTAATGACGGATGGAGGATATGTACACAGCGAGTGTGAGAGCTGGTCTGGAGGCAGAAAAAACAGTCGCTCCCCCCGATCAGACACTTCCCTAAACGCCATCTGTCTCTCGGTCGGACATGGTTTTTTCTCACTCACACCTATTTTCCTTCCTTGTCGTCTAAGCGGCCTGGAGTAAAAATGTAGTCCAAGGCTTGTCTCTCGGCGGCGGCCACGTTGGGGTGCCACAGGTCCACCATGAACACCACCCGGGGGCCGTCGTCGGCGCCGCCTGCACACAGAAACAACACGGAAAGAGGACAATAAAGCACCGCGGTTATTTATTGGGTCATTCCATGAAATCGGTGCCTTTTCAACTTTGAAAAGTTAAAATTTAAATTATATTTAATTGCTATTTTTTCAGTAGCCAGGAATTAAAGACAGTTTAAAATGACAAGAAATTATATTGTGCCATCTCAGCTATGGAATTTCATATTTTATAACTGTTTTAGTCAAGTCCTGTTACTGGAAAGGTAACAGGGTTGACAGTAACAGGGTTGACCATTTCAAGCTAATTTGCCCATTGCTAGCTAAAACAAATGTTAGCTAAAGCACATGCTATGTACTTTGAAAGGAAATTACATGTACATATTGATTATATTATGAGAAATAAATAATTGTTTGGATTTATATGTTAAAAAATGGTAACAGGGTTGACGTTGTGTGCTTGTCCCCCCTGGTTCAACCTTGAAAAAACATCAAAAATAGCACATCAGAGATGAGCAAAACTTACTTGTCACTGAGCTGTTAGCATCCTGGTTCAGAGATGATGCAACCTCCTGTAAATCATGTCAAATCTAGAATGTACCGTTATTTTGATAGGGTTTTTTGGTTAGGGTAACAGGGTTGACATAAAATTAGGGGACACCGATAAATTGGTAAATATTTATTACAATTAATATATATTTTTACCAAAAACACTGTTTCACAATAAGATCATACTTAAAACAATATGTAAATGTGAACATTTTAACATTTTGCCAACATTTTACAAATTAAAAGTCCTGCTGATGTACAACAACAACAGTGAGGGACAGGCCAAAAACCTCACCCTCATCAGCTTAAAAATCATTTTTATTATTTAAAATAATATTTAATTGATTTTAATTTGACGTTTTATTGAGGAGAGAAGACATGGTAATGTTATATTTTCAAATTACATCTTTGTTTGTTGTTACTGTAATTTTATGACTGATAATTTCTTGGGGACACAAAAGGCACCGATTTCATGGAATGACCCTATTATCTCGATCCGAGCTCGCTTTAAAAAGACTCTCGATTTTCTTCAGCTGTGTTGGATTAACACTTTTAGGTCAATCCTCCTTGAAGGAATAACTAAAAAAGGGAGCGCGGTAACAGATTAAATTTTAATCCCTTCTTACCCTCGTGGAAAGCCCGGTGGAGGAAGGAGTCATCAAAAAGCAGACAGCTGCCCTCAGACCAGCACTGTGGCTCTCCACCAACAACCAGCTCACAGGAGGGGGGCACTCTGAGACCTGCCAGGGAGGAAGGACCGGGACAGTCATGCGTCATCGTGGGACTTACAAAATAAAAGCATTGTGTGGCACTGAACAATCTCCCAGGTGACATTTCCCAGACAGCACGGCCTGTTCCTAGAGAGTCACGTTTTATTACAGCACGCTGCTTTCAAGCATCTAACAGGAGACACAAGCCAGCATGACAATAAACATGACTATTCATAGGCATCTCTCAGGGTTCTGGTTTAATAGACGCTCAGCTGCTGTGAAAACAATAAAGATTTAAAGCATGAGCGCCTAGTTTAAGCCGTCATCACCCAGGAGGAGGCAGATTTTTATATTAAAGTCCTTGTAATAAATGTTAGTTAATTGGTTTAATTCTTTAAAGATGCTAAAATCGAGTCTGTCTGTCTGCTATTCATCTCGAGAACAGTTCATCCGATCTTAATTTCTAACATTTGCTTTCGGTCGGAGCTGCAACTCTGCCCGACAAAGTTCACCAAAGTTGAACTCAACGTGAAGCCAAGATGCAAAGTCGTAAAGAATTCTTCACTCGCTAAGGAGTGAAGTAAATATTCACCACTGTTGATTTTGCATGTGATCTGATCTCATGGGGAAGCAGACGTAAACAAAATAGAAATTAGTGAGCGACGGAAACAAAAGCAAAGGATTAAACGAGAATGGATGAGTGGGGAGACGCGAGAGAGAAGTGGAGGTGAGATTTCAAGTTTCTGTCAATAGTAGCATGCTAGCTAATGTTAGCCTCAAGGGCTAGCCGCTCCAGGATGCCTCTCTCATTGGTTGTTGTGGTTCCATCGAGTGAGGTAGCAGTAGCCCCTTTTAGATAGAAAAGGTGGCACATGTGCAGCAAGGTAAAGGCTGCAATGTGCCTCCTTGTCTATCTAAAAGGGAGGTGTAATATTCCTCCTTTTCCAAAAAGCCTCCACTTTTCCTCCTCTGGTAGGCGTCAACATGTGACGTGACGTGAAGCAGGAAGTTGGGCGTGAAGAGAAGCAGGTCGAATTTGTCTTCAAAATAAGAGCTTTACATTGCACCCCATCGGAGTTTAGAACTGGGTTCTTAGCGGGGGGCTTTTAATTTGAAAGTAGCGACCGCTATTAGCTCGCCGCTACAACAACAAGCGGACAACCAAGACAGCTACAGAGAGCGAGGAGACGCTAGCATCTCCCGGATCTCAGCGGCTTTCCAGCTGCTCATCTTGGTGGATGAAGTGACGAACTGACTGCTGTGATCAGCTGTTTCCTGGTTTTAAAACTCCCGGCTGTGGGTGCGCAGCAGTGCACGTCATCCACACCTCCGCCCATCTCAGCATTTGCCACCACATTGCCGCCTCGGATTTACAGCAATGGAGGCGCAAATAAGTGTAACGTTACCCTCCGAGGGGCAAAACTGGTGGAACAAAACAGACCACCAGTTTGCCGCCTTCTGTCTAAATCCGCGGAGCGAGCCGCCAAAAGGACGGCAGATTGGTGGCTTACTGCCCAGAATAAAAACGGCTATTGTAATCATCCAGGTATTAAATCTACATATCTAACGTGGAAGGTTTCTGCGTTTCAGCCCTCAGCTATGGTCACAAGCTTACTGACCAAAAGACTGCGGACATAATCAACCGGAGAGAGTTTCCTCTGTTGGGTGGCCTGGCTCGGCCTTAGGAGGTTTCACATGAGCAACAAAGGCCCAGATCTGGGAAAGGGATGTCTGGAATACCCTGAAAAGCCTTCTGCTACGGCCCAACCCCCGACTAAATGGAACAACATGGATGGATGGACAATAAGAGGAAACTGAAGGCTTTTATTTACGTCGTTAAGCATCTAATACGGACTTTTTTTGAATCTATTACCTAACACTTAGTACAGCTGACTCACAGGGTGGCTCGACCTCTCTAGTCTGAATATGCTAATCGTCGAGGTCGTCTGCGGTCGTGTCGAGCTGACTTCACCCCGAGCCTCCGACATCCTGTGATTCAATCAGTTTCAGCTCACTACACACTTCGCTCTCTTACCCAGGTGGCAGCGCAGCCTGACATTCGTTGGACCGTAATGCTCGGTGATCAGAGCTCCGGGCGTCAGCACGGAGAAGCAGGCGTTCCCGAACACGTTGTTGGCGATGAAGGTGCGCAGCTGGCCCAGCACCCTCCAGGCACGTGGACACCTCCTGACGTTGAGGACCAGCGGGGTGCCTTGGTTGACCAGGTAGTAGGTCCACCACTGCCCACGAGGGGTGTTGTTGGCCTTCCAGCCCGGCGGGAGGGAGGAGCCGCTGCGGGCCGGAGGCTGGTGGTAGATGCTCTCGAACTCGGCCAGCAGGGCGGGGAAGCTCTGCTCCAGCAGCTCCACGTCGTGTCTCTGCACCTCCCTCGAGAAGAACGGGGCTGAGGGGAGGTCAGGGAGGAAGAAGACCTCCGGCCGCTGGATGGTGGGTCGGCTGTTCAGGTATCGGCCTTGATCGCGGACTCCTTTATGCACCCGGCCCATACCTGACCAGGTGTAGCGCTTGGCGTAATCCTGCAGGCTGTGATAGAGCCTCTGGTTCAGACTCTCTCCGGCGCTGGTGCATCGGAAACACTCGGACGACTGGCAGAAAGCGAAGCCGTTCTGCTCTTCCAGCATGGATCCGTGCTTCCCTTTCCCCCGGCCGCGGCAGTCTGAGCTCATGAAGCCGCCCACCACCCCTCCGATCCGGCCGGGCCCAGCCAGGTACCTCCTGTGCAGAGGGCTGGAGCCGTGCTCGCGGCCCACCCTGTAGCAGTACCACATAAACAGCAGCAGCACACACATGGCGATGGCGAAAGCACAGATCTCACACTCCCGTATCGACTGCATCCCTCCGGCCACCATCTCCCTCACGTTCTCCAGTGACCACTCCATCTCGGCTCGTTACCGGACTGCTGAATCGGGCGGAAAAAAGTGCTGATGAGAGATCAGTTAACACGTCTTTTCTCGATGGTGATCGAACGGGGCCGTAAACCACACGCAGGCCTTCAGAGAGTCTGGAGTCGAGCGGCTCGTATCGCCGCCCCGAATGTAAACAGATCTGACACAGCGGCTCGTCAGTCCGAACATCTCAGCGCTCTGCGGCGAGGGAAGGTCTCGGCTCGCATGACGTCTGGCTGTGCGGCACTTGTGCAGCTCCCTCTCTCTCGTTCCTCTCAGACAAATGCAGACAGACGCCGCGCCTTAGGGTAATCTGTTCCCTGAAAAACAAAGACAGGAGGAGAGAAAGAGGGGATGAGGAGACGAGGAGGAGAGGAGGAGGAGGAGGAGGAGGAGGAGGAGGAGGAGGATACTGTAACTGATTGATCTGATGCTCAGAACTCTGTTTGTGTTCACGCATGCAGGAGGAGTTCAGGTGCGGTAACGGCAGGATCCCTTCATGTTGAACACACCTGCTGGAACTCACCCACGCACCGCCGGCTTCAAAATGACTGCACCCCACAGACACACACACACACACACACACACACACACACACACACACACCCTCGCACTGCACTGTATAAAACCATGAGTCATGGGCACATTTGCTGCATTTAACACACATCTCGTTCAGATCTCTGCGCACCACGCACTCGCACCGAACAGTGAATTATGTAAAAAACTTGCACAGTGTTGATTCCCACCCACATTTATAATTGGCATTCACAGCAGGAGCTGCACAAATGGATCCTCGAGGGGGAGGGAGGGGAGGAGAGGGGGCGAGCTGTAGTCTGTGTGATCGTATTCTGCTTAAATCGAGAAAGAAAAACCCGGATTACATGAGTGAGATTATATAATGATGTTAATGGACGAGACGAGTGCAATGCGTCAACTGTGACCAGGAGTCCACGATGCTCCCTGAAACCAAAGATGGTCGGGTGATCCTGCTCCGATGGATCCTCCTCCCTCCCCGACATCCTGTCTGACAGCATCAAGACGCCCCCGCACACACAGCCCCCGCACACACGCATCCCCCGCATCCCCCGCACACTCAGGACGCACACACACCCTGCCTTGTTCCACCAGCACTCCTCCGCTGGTTCCGTCCAGCCTCCACCACACAAACACTGCCGATCAATAACCGAGCTCTCACGGCTCGTGCTCGTGCGCTCGACGGCTCTCCAGCTTCCTGCGTGTTTTGGTGCGTTGGGTTTGTGTTTTTGTGTCCGTACCTACTCAACATTCATGCCTGTGGCCGCCGGAGAGGCGCGGAGCGGAGCGGGGAGGCGCACAGGTGTTTCTCCAGGCGAAGCTGCGCACCACTGCAGTGCACACGGTAGACGGCTATCAGTCGCCAACATTATAGGAAATCACTCCGAAATGCCTCCGGGAGAAGTCCTAACTGGAGCCGCGCGCCATGACGAGCCGGGAGGAACCAGCAGCAGGAGACTGGAGCGCGCAGAGAGCCGAACCGGACCGGTCCGTCCGCCTGTCTGTCCGTCCGGAGCCGACAGCCGCGTCACAAAGGAGCTGGTCCCACAATATTGTTGTAAATACTGAAGCTCCACCAGGAGAGACTCCCCGCGCCACGAGCGCACAGGAACACACCGCCGCACGTCCGGTCCGACCCTCCAAAATAAAGGTTCTCAGCGAGGAGCGCGTTGAAATCAGAAAGGGACTCATTTATTCAAGCAGTGATGTCATGTATACTTCTACTCTTCCACACTCTGGAGACAAATGTTGTTCTTTTTACTCCACTACATTATTTATTTATTATAGTAATACTTAGTTATTTTTTACTTTTCAGTTTTGAATTAATTTATTTTATACACAATCAAATAAAAAGTACACTGACTGTGATAATCAGAAAAACTGAATACCTGAATAAACCGAATATCAGATCCAATAATCTGTGAAGTATTCAGTGAATAAATATAAATACTATTAATACTTAAGAATATTTAATATCAGATACTGTGAGACTTTTACTCAAAAACTGTTCTTGTCGGTTACTTTTACACTGTATTTAAATACAAATTGTAGATACTCGTACTTTAATGTATTTCCATTTCCTGCCTACTTTTTACTTTTACTCCATTACATCTCAGAAGTAACTACTGAACTCTTCACTCCTCTACTTTTGTCTGACAGCTTCAGTTACTAGTTACTTCTCAGATTATGATTTTTCACACCTTTCCTCTCCAGTGAGAGACACAATTTAAGTTTGTGCTTCACCCTGATAATACCAGAGATTAAAGGGAAAGTTCACGTGAAAATGAAAATTCAGAGGAAAGTTTGTAGTCCATAAAACATTTTTAAATGTCACTTTGCTCTGTGTTTTAAAGGAATATTTCACCCCAAACTGAAAATTCAGCCATTAATATTCAGTCATAATCTGGTGTTTTATCCATACAGTCACTGATGTAAAACAAAAAAGTAAAGAAACATTAAAGGGACAATCTGAATCGATTGCCATGTTCAGTTTGTGGACTGTTTGAGAGACTTTCCTCTGGATCTGGATTCTGTAGGTACGACTACATCTTTATTTTTGGGTGAACTGTTCCTTTAAGATATCAAACTGAATTTCTCTAGGATTTGATTGGACTGTTGAAACAAGCCACTTCAACATCAACTCTGTGTATTTCTGACTATTTTTTGACAATATACACACAAAACGATTAATTGAACATTGAACAAAATAAGTCGTCTTTTATTGTGAAGGCAGCATGAGCTTATATCCGGTATCGATCCGGTCTGCTCTGCTGCCTTCACTCCGCTCAGAGCAGAGCCTCCCTCTTCCGCATGTCTCGCGACTCGCCCATCGACAAACTGTTTGATACGACTGCAGACAGCATTTCCCATGATGCACTGCGGCTCCCCAGGGCTGCACTCACAGCAGCTCAGCAGTCAGTGTGATGGTGACAGTTTCCTCCTCCTGCTCCTCTTCCTCCTCCTGCTCCTCCTGCTCCTCATCTCTTCTTCCTCCTGCTCCTCCTCCTCTTCCTCCTCCTCCTTCTCTTCTTCATCCGTCCGTGCTCATCCTGACAGTCCTTCTCTGATACAGAATCCTGCGACGTCTTCCTGGCCAGGTCCTCACTGCTCCGACCAGGAGACCTCCTCCTCCTCCTCCTCCTCCTTCTTCCTCCTGCTCTTCCATCCTCCTCCTCCTCCTGCTCCTTCTCTTCCTCCTCCTCCTCCTCCTCCTCCTCCTTCTCTTCCTCCTCCTCCTCCTCCTCCTGCTCCTCCTGCTCTTCTCCCTCCTCCTGCTCCTCTTCCTCCTCCTGCTCCTCCTGCTCCTCCTCCTCTTCCTCCTGCTCTTCTTCCTCCTCCTCCTCCTGCTCCTTCTCTTCCTCCTCCTCTTCCTCCTGCTCCTTCTCTTCTTCTTCCTCCACCTCTTCCTCCTGCTCCTCTTACTCCTCTTTCTCCTCCTGCTCTTCCTCCTTCTCCTCCTCTTCTTCCTCCTCCTCCTCCTATTCCTCCACATCTTCTCCTCCTCCTGCTCTTCCTCCTTCTCCTCCTTCTCCTTCCCTCTTCCTCCTTCTCCTCCCCTCTTCTTCCTCCTCCCGCTCCTCCTCCTCCTTCCTCCTGCTCTTCTTACTCCTCTTTCTCCTCCTCTTCTCCTCCTCCTCCTCCTCCCCCCTTCTCCTTCCTCCTTCCTCCTCCTGTCTCCACCTCCTCCCCCTCCACTGAACTCTTCACCTGGATCCTGACATCGTGACATCATCAGTGATGTCATGTCGATCAGCTGACAGGTGTCAGGTGTGTCTGACGTCAGCTGTGAGGTTGTTTCCTGCTGCTCCACCAGATAAGAGGCTGAAGGAGGAAAAGACTTCATAAAAGTTTTCCTGATGTTCAATCAACAGGTCGTTTTTATGACGTGTGTGTTTTTAAACACATAAAGCTGATTTAAATCATTTATCATTATTATAATAATCATTATTATACAGAATCTCTTTAATCCTGAAACCTGGAGGTTTTATTAAAAAGGACAGTTTTTCTCTGGTTACTTTGAAAATTCACAACATTTCTGGAAAACAAATCTAAGAAACTTTTTGTTTGTTTGTCGGCAGATTTAAAGTACATTTACTCAAGTACTCTACAGTTCTGAGGTACTTGCACTATTTCTATTTCCTGTTACTTTATACCTCCACTCCACTGCATTTTGGAGGCATATATTGTTCTTTTTACTCCACTACATTTAATTGATAACTTTAGTTACTAGTTACTTTGTATATTACATATTCAGAGCCAAAGTAAAATCAATTTTAAATTCATTTTGTTTTATTAACAGTCGGTGAGTATAAACAGTGTTGTCCCATTATTTGAATAGTACTTGAGTAATAGTACTTGGAGCTCTTTATTGAAGAGCACAGACAGGATGAAGTAATCCTGATTACATGTGCTTCGCTGTGACTTGTCAGTTTTTTTGTTGTGTCACATTATCTGCTTTCACAACCAACTTATCTTATCTGGTGTGTGTGTGTGTGTGTGTGTGTGTGTGTGTGTGTGTGTGTGTCAAAATACAAGCATATATTAAACACGAGTCATGATAATAAGTTCCCATGTAAGATTTGTAATCACACTAATATTGTTACAACACAGTTCATCTCTGCAGAGATCGATACATTCGATCTTTCATGTAGCAGCACTTTACTGTAGTAACTTTACTTCAAAGAGTTACCTGTACAAGTAAATTACACAGATCTTACATGTACCGTGTACTTTACATCTCTCAGAGCTTCTTTCAGATTGTTTGTTTTTTGTTTTTTAAAACAAAACATTTCAGATAAAAATGTGTTTCTTGATGCATCGTGTAATCTGCAAAGTAACTAACTAAAGTTCTCAAATAAATGCAATGGAGTAGAAATATAGAAAATAGAAATACAAATAACTCGAGCAGTACTTAGTAATATATTCCATCACTGAGTATAACATAGATGTAAATGTATGTTTGATTTATTTTTACTTTAGATATGCAAGTACTTTTAATATCTTTACTTTTACTCGAGTATGACTTATGGATACTTTTTACCACACTGGCTGTACTCATCTGATTGCTAATAAAATACATTACTTTAAAAATGTGTATTTGTACTTTAACTAGTAACTTATGTCACCAAATGAATGTAGCGCAGTAAATGTACTTGTTATGTTACATTCCGTCACTGCAGCACGTGCAGGCGCTTCTGTTCGACTAGTAACTGAAGTTATTACATAAATGTAGTTGAGTAAAAGTGCAATATTCGCCTCCGGAGTGAAGCGGAGGCAGAAAATGTAAATATCCAAACCGTCTGACGCACAGTAGTTGAGTAAATGTACTTAGTTACATCTCTGGTGTGTGGGAGGTCTGCACCGTGTTTTGATGTGGAACCTTCTTCATCATGACTCAGCGGTTATTGCCCACTCCCCCGCTCTCTCGTGCGCCCCGGGCGGTGGGTGGGGCCAGGCGGACAGGCCACGCCCCCTCTGATGGAGTAACTGGGCTCCAGTGAGACAGTGAAGTTTGAATATTATTTCAGGTCTGCAGAGGTGAGATGAGGCTCTGATGTTCCCGGATCAGATCAGTCATGGCGAGGTCAAAGGCGAAGGTGTACGCGTGCTGCGCGCTGACGCTGCTCTGCCTGGTGGCTGTCATCGTGTGTATCGCGGTTCTGGCGAAGGTGTCACCTGTGAAGTGTCCAGATGACACTTTCTCCCGCGCTGCTGTGGCCGCAGACTCTGGGAGATGTTCACAGATCGGACGGTGAGAAGAACTTTACACTTTTTCTCTGACTGGAAGCGGCAGGTTTCATTTTACGCACAAATTACGCACCGTCTGTTTTTACGCACAAACTTTAGAGAACGCACTAAAACTTTCTTTCTGATCCTGAATGATCAAAACCTGTTTGTGTTATTCTGCCAGTCACCAACAGAACTTACTCAGCGCGGAGGTGGAAACTTAAATTCGGACAAATAATCCGCATTAAACCAAATCCAGAACATTGCACAAACAAGGAAACTGGGTGTTATTTACGTAACAAGTTCTGTAAAACTGCTGGAAATCGCCTGAATTTAACTGTTTCTTGCAGTTTATTAACTCACTGATATTCTCACATGTGTGGAGGTTTAACTACTTTACAGCTCAGTTATCTGTGATGAACTCTCTAATAAAGTATCTTTACAATCAGGTCTTGAAAATCTTTGACTAAAAGCAAAAAGTTACAACCATTGTCACATTTTTAAAGATTCAAAGTTATCGAATTTGGTTGATTTTCATTATATTAACTGTCTGCTTGGACAGATTGGTTTGTAAAATTCCTGGAACTCAGTTGGAATTAGCGGCACACTTGATCACTTCAACAAATCCTGGTTACCTCAACAACAAACCTGTTCTCGTGTCTTAAATATGATGCCTTTAAAAATGTGCTTTATTGTATTTAATGTGTTTCTAAGTCGCCGTTTTACTTTCTTTTTCCCATTAAAGCCCTTCTGGAGGGACGGTCGTTGGAAAGTAGCATCCGCTTGCGAAAGCTGTTTTTGTTCATATTTAATGATGCACAGACAACAGACAGAGTGAGCTGAGGCGTCTGCTCTGCCCGGGGCGGTTTTTTTCCATCACATCTTTAAAAACGTGATGAACCGGATCAGAAACAGCTCTGCGCGTCTCGTTTTACCTGCGTTTTAAAACAACATCCAGCTGTTTCTCCTCTTCCCCTCACTGTGATGTTTGTAAAGGTCGCCCAACACAAACATTTCCGTCCTCCAGCTGCATCACAACGCACGACACTGACCCTCAGCTCTTTCAGGGACATCCTCCAGAGAGGAGGCTCGGCGGTAGATGGCGCCATCGCCGCGCTGCTGTGCACCTCCATCATGAACCCGCAGAGCATGGGCATCGGAGGAGGGTCCATCTTCACCGTGATGGACAGCTCAGGTAGCAGACACGTTCAGTCAGAACTAACGAGTTTCCCCCTGAGGAGACACAGCTAATGATGATCTCTCATCTGTCTGAAGGGAAAGTGAAGATCATCAACTCCAGAGAGACGGTGCCCAGGAACTTTAAGGCCGACCTGCTGCAGTCGTGCCCCAAAACCTTCCAGATGATGCCAGGTACACATCACATCATCACCTCTCTTCTCTCCTTTCCCTTCCTCGTGCTTGTGCAGGAGCCCTTCTTGTTTTTCTTGTTCTGTCTCTTGTGTTGGTACGAGGTGACTCCAGGCGGATCACTTTTCAGGAAGCACAGATAAGCCTCAATATTTTGCCTTTTCTATCACACTCACTCCTTCACGGTTCACTGGAGAGCCGTTCACCACATAAGGGCACAACGCTGGAAGATTCATGGCTCGGCCTGGAGATAAAGTCTCCTCCGTGCTGCCACTGCGGTGAGTCTGAGTGTAAACACAGCGGGGGCCCGACGGTCCTGGCACAGACTCAGTCCAGAACCTGAGCTCTCAGCCAAGACCACACACACACTGAGAGGAGCAGCAGTCCTGCAGCAGCTGCTGGGCCTGTTGTGACATGTTGTGGAGACGTGACGCAGACACGATCACACGGATGAGGAAATATAAACTCTGCTGGTTCATCATTATCTTTCTCAGTGGAAGTATTATCAGTAAAATCACAGCAGAAGTACTGAACTCCTCCCTCTGATCAATACTTTATTACATTATTAGGTCTTTATTATTGATGAATTAATGTGTGACAGCAGCTCGTTGTTGTTGCTGGTTGAGGTGGAGCTGCTGTTCAGTCAGCTGTCAGGCCAGACAAGGTATAAAAACAACACAATTAGAGGATCAGATAACAAAGTAAAAGACAAATAAAGAAAAGCATACAGTAAAATACACCTGTCACTTTGAGTTCCTGTTGGTGAGATCAGTTCCCGACTCGTCTGGTATTTAAGGCAAGTTTATTTGTTCAGCACAAGTCAGACTCAAGACAACTCAAAGTGCTTCACAGGGGCGAACACATGACATTAGAATACATTAAAAACAAGCAGGAAGACATCAAGAAACAAACCACTGAAAGAAGTTATGAGAGTCACAGTGAACAGTTCAGAACCAGCAGACAGACAGAAAAGTCTTCAGCCGTCCGTTAGAAGAGCTGAGAGTCCAGATGCAAAAGTAACGAGTAAGTTCAGCTTTTGTAGTAGAAGATGTCTATGTTGAAAAGTGGGACTGGTTTATTCCTCGGCTGACGAGCTCAGGATCTGTTCACTGCTGACACTGTCGTGTGCTGATGATCCGGATCATTATCAAAGTGTCACGGTGACCTCGTCCTTGTTCTTCTCAGTGTTCTGTGTTTATCAGTAAGTTTGTGTGCATGTATGTGTGTGTTCGGTATTTCCCAAGGTATCAAGCTATCTCTATACTTTCAGAGTAAAACTTGTGCAAAGCAGAATCAAGTTAAATACAAGTAGCTCATAACTGCTCTTGAGATTATGTCCGACAGTGTGCTGATGTTCCATTCAGAAAAGATGTCGAGCATTAAAACCTTTTATAAGCAGATTTTAAGAATCACTGTTTGTAACTTACACACATCGCTCTTATATAATGCAGAACTAATAAAGTGTTGTGAGGAACAGTCATGGACTTAAAGAGAAAATCAAACCTTTTGGAGGACGATTCAGTGAACTACACGGTGAAGTGTGTCGCTGCTGCACATTGTTCATGAGGCTCATTAAAGGTTCACTGCAGGATTGGACACGAGTCCAAAAACTGCAATACCTCAACATGACCAGCAGGAGAATCGTTAATGTCAAGTCTAGACTCACTCAGTACGTTTACATGCAGCAAGAAATTCGAAATTCTTATCGTATCAGACCTAGTTCGGACTTTTAAAATGCATGTAAACACCTTAGTCCGACCTACTTTGGACCTATTTCGGACCACAACGGACATCTCAAAATCGGATAAGAACACCTAGATAATTCGTTCATTGTCGGCATATTAACGCCATGGAGGCTCGGCTATCGTATCGTATCGTATCGTATCGTATCGTATTCGTATCGTATCGTACCGTACCGTACCGTACCGTATCGTATCGTATCGTACCGTACCGTATCGTACCGTACCGTATCGTATCGTATCGTACCGTACCGTATCGTACCGTACCGTATCGTATCGTATCGTATTTTTGCATTCTGCGCATGCTCGAGATTTTCCGTGAAAGGAGACGTAAATAGTGGCGTTGTTGCTGGAAAAGGTCATTCATCCTTGCCGTATCATAAGCCGCTGGCGTCCTTCTTCTACCGTCACTGCAGCCAAAAGATCCGTTGTTCTTTTTATGTGCATTATCAGGAGGAAAATAATGCCCGTAATGTTCGCTACTGTAGCGTCGTCCAGCTCCTCGTACGCCATCTTTGTTTGAATGCCGTCAGACTGTTTGCTGTCGCTGATAAGTAGAGGTCAACCGGAAGTGGCTCTTTGTTGAGAGGGCTACAGCGCCACATAGCGTACGGAGTCAGACATGCTCCGGACACTTTTCCGATTCTCTGAACGGCATGTATACTCAGACCAGTGATCCGGACTCATGCATGTCAGTAAACGTACTGAGAGATAAGATGTTCTCAGATGGTTAAGAGTCATGCTGAAGTCTGTTTTTATCCGCGAGGCTCTCAGTCTTGAGTCAGTGTTCCTCCCTGTGCCTTCCTACATCCAGGTAGTCACTGGATCGGGGTCCCAGGTGAGATTCGGGGTTACGAGAAGGCTCACAAAATGTACGGGAAGCTGCCGTGGGCCGACCTCTTCCAGCCGACCATCAAACTGGCCAGAGAGGGATTCCCTGTCCCTCAGGTCCAGGCTCGCTACATCTCGTACATCGATTCGAACCAGACCCAGGATCTACGGTACCGACGCCTCCACAGCACGACCCGAAAACTACAACGAGCGACATCTCACCTGTCTACATCTTACCTGTCTGTGTGTTTGTCTGTCAGAAAGCTGTTTTCAGATCAGAACGGGAAGCTGCTGAAGGCCGGAGACATCGTGAAGTTTGAGAAGCTGGCCGACACCCTGGAGGTGATCGCCAGAGAGGGAGCGGACGGATTTTACTCTGGAAGAATCGCCCAGGATTTAATCAGCGACATTCAGGAGGCAGGTATTGTCAGACCAAACCATTTTCTATCTCTGCTGCCACAATGATCTTATTACACATGAACAAATCAATCGGGCCCGTAGAGCTCTGCAGCGATCGCTCTCAGACTCCAGACCGAGCTGCCCGAGCCATTCAGAGTCCTGATTATGTGGAGCCGAGATGCTTTTTGCTCAGCGGAGCCATTTGTTTGGATGTGTTTGTGCTCAGGAGGAAGCCTGACGGTGCAGGACCTGGCAGAGTACGCAGCGACGGTGACGGATGCGTGGGCCGTTCCTCTGGGAGAGTACCAGATGTACATCCCCCCGCCCCCTGCAGGAGGCATCATCCTCAGCCTCATCCTGAACGTCCTGAAAGGTCCCACACACACACACACACACACACACACACACACACAGCCGTGACAAATTCATCCCCTCAGAGGTTAACGAGGCGACTGAGCGATGGCGTGACGGCGTGTTTATTCGCAGGTTATCACCTGAGTTCAGCCTCTCTGAGCGGCGAGCAGAAGACTCGGGCCTACCATCATTACATCGAGGCGTTTAAGTTCGCCAACGGGCTAAAGAAACACATCCGAGACCCTCAGTTCAGCTCGGAGGAAGTGAGTCTCAGTTTATTTCTCACATTGTTCCCGTGTTTATCATTTATGTTGCATTGTGGGTAATGTGTGGAATGAAAAGAGACGATATTTCTGGTCCTGCTGTGTCGATTTCATTTGTTTTTTAAACTGTTTGCTGCTGTCTGCTTTTCAAAACCTGGAGCCTACATTACCCAGAATGCATCTGAGCCACTGAGTGACATCACTGTAGGCAACATATATGATTACCTGCAGCTTCCTCTGAATAATGTTGATATATATTTTGTATTATTACCTGTGAACATTTACCACGAGGACTTTTATTGTTATTATAATTATTATTATTATTATTCAGTTTCTCTTTTTCCCATTAAAGGGATATTCCGGTGTAAGTTTAATCCATGGTCTAACACACCTTGACACCGAGTAAGACTCCCCCTCGAGAGGTCAAGTTAGCTGACCGCTAGCTTAGCTAGTTTTAGCAACCTCAGAAAAGACCGCACGATAACAATACACTGCAGCTTATGTCTCCAACTAGAAACCGCCATCAAAAAGCCACAATTAATGGTGAGAACAGCAGCAAACTTCAGCAACAGTACATGTACAGTCCCAGCACACAGTACGAAGCATCAAACATCTGCTAGCTTTGCTGGATTTGTATTAAAAACACAGCTCAACTCACCCTCTCCTCCAGCAGCCTGCCTGTGTGGGGAAGCCCTGACGAGTCGATTACCGAGTGCAGTAGATTTCTGCAGCTCAAGGATGAAAATGTCTGATTATTACTCCATGGACTGCTCAGTTCTTATTCCCTGTAGAGCTCGACAGGGAAAATAACTGGGAAGTCAATGGAGTAATAATCAAACATTTTCATCCTTCAGCTGCAGAAATCTACTGCACTCGGTAATCGACTCGTCAGGGCTTCCCCACACAGGCAGGCTGCTGGAGGAGAGGGTGAGTTGTGCTGTGTTTTTAATACAAATCCAGCAAAGCTAGCAGATGTTTGATGCTTCGTACTGTGTGCTGGGACTGTACATGTACTGTTGCTGAAGTTTGCTGCTGTTCTCACCATTAATTGTGGCTTTTTGATGGCGGTTTCTAGTTGGAGACATAAGCTGCAGTGTGTTGTTATCGTGCGGTCTTTTCTGAGGTCGCTAAAACTAGCTAAGCTAGCGGTCAGCTAACTTGACCTCTCGAGGGGGAGTCTTACTCGGTGTCACGGTGTGTTAGACCATGGATTAAACTTACACCGGAATATCCCTTTAAAGGAGCAATCTGTAGTTTTGTTGAAGAAATGTTAATGAGCAGAGAAAGATCTTCACTGGCTGATTTTTTTCTGCCTAAACAACTAAACTTGTTTATATGTGGCGGACCCTGCCACTTTTCTAGCATCAGACAGTGTTCTGGGGCCTTATTGTCCTCTGAGAGCAGCTTGTTTACTCAAAATTGTGAATATTAAAATTCATCCTACCCCTTTAAATAGAGTCATATTGTTACTTATATAATGTATATTTGTTTTTTTTCTCCCAGATGGCCAAGAAATTCACGACGGACAGCTTCGCCGACCACATCCGGAGTCTGATCAGAGACGACAGGGCGCTCGACCCCGAGTTCTACAACATCACGGCGTCGGTGGACGGCGTGGGCACCACACACGTGTCGGTGCTGGCGGAGGACGGATCCGCTGTGTCTGTCACCAGCACCATCAACCACATGTCAGTGTCTGAATCATCCTGCTGCACAGCGACACATTGCAGCCTCAAACGCTGCCAAGTGTTTTTGTAAAAGCTGAAAATACTCCGGTCCAAAGGCTTCTCGACAGTATTTAAGCTCCACTTCTCTATTTTAAAACTGCACCGGAATAGATTTGATTCTTTTTGATGCTTTTTCTCACAGATTCGGCTCAAAGATCTTCTCTCCCAGAACCGGAATCATCCTGAACAACGAGCTGTCTGACTTCTGCGGCCGAGTCGATAAGATGTTCCACGGTAATCAGATCAGCGCCACACTTTCATTTAACAGTCCTGGAGTACGAGTGCGCTGCTGGATGTGACTTTGTTCAGACTCAGAGCAAGTTACTGTCCCTCATCTACCAGGATTCCTCATTCAACATGCACTCAAACACATATTGATCATCAGGAAGCAGAATGAGGGCTGAGATTTCTGCCTGTCCAGACGTAAACAGAGTTTGCTATAAGCTTCGTCTTCAGTGACATAAAACTGCGTTAACGTGAGTACGAAACACAGAGGAAGAGCTTAGAAGAAACATACATGTGAACCGGGCCTCGATGTTGTTGTGACGTTGAGTTTCTGCACTTACCAAAAGATGGCGGCAGGAAGATTGTTTTTAATAGAAACTCTTAGAGAACGACGACAGATATCCGTCGTCAGGTCAGGAAGGTGATCGGACGCGTGCCAACAGATATAAAATATCCAAATTGACGTCAGGAGCAGGTAAAACTGAACAGACGAGTGGAGGAGGAGGTGCAGGTGCAGAGAGGCGGGGAGGCTCAGGTGAGGGGAAATGAGAGCAGGAGAGGAAGCTGATAGGCCGGAAGAAACGCTGCCAACGGGGCGGAGCTAACGAGGCTGACGCAGGGCAGGTGTGGAGGGATTCTGTTTCAAGATTTCTGCAATTAAAAGTCTAAAAACAGCAAGACGGTGGTGCACGGAGAGGGGCTCGTCGTTTGCGTTTCATTTGGTCGTCTGTCGCTAAAACCTCCAAGAGAGAAGCAGGAAGTGAGGAAGGAAGTCAGAGAACGAGACGAAACACAACTGTGAACATTTCTGCATCACAGCTTCCGAGTCTTTTGATTTTGTTTTAACTCTTAAGCCCCGTTTACACGAAGGGAAGACGCAGATATTTCCAGGCGGTTTGGCCTCTCATTAACACAAAAACCCCGTTTTTATCACAGAAAACGATTATTTCTAAAAACTCCGGTTATGTGTTGTCGTGTCAGCTGGGAGAAACGGGGTTTTAGCTTCTCACGCTCATTAGGCTATGCGCCAGAAAATGCTTAACGTCATGTGAGCGTTGTTTTGAAAGGAACAGGAAGTCGCTCGTGTTATTCGTTGTTGTTGATTCTGAGGATTCTGATTGGCTTGCATGGCTTTATCCTTCTCCCTACACTGCCGCCCAGAGGTTTGGCAGAGTTAGAATGGCGCTCGACGGCGTATTTATGATGTAAATGACAACTTTTTTGAAAACGAAGGGGGGGAAATATTCGTTTCTCTAAATACCCTGCTACGTATAAACGTGGCCTAAGAAGAGCGAGACTTTTGTGTTGTGTTTGGCTGAGCGGTGCACAGAGAAATGCTCGTCGTTTGCGTTTCATTTGGTCGTCTGTCGCTAAAACCTCCAAGAGAGAAGCAGGAAGTGAGGAAGGAAGTCAGAGAGCGAGACGAAACACAACTGTGAACATTTCTGCGTCACAACTTCCGAGTCTTTTGATTTTGTTTTAACTCAGAGACCTCTAGTGGCAGGAAAGACAGAAGAGTTTCTACCTCGACTGCACAAAAATGACGACGTCCCTAAACTGTAGAAGCAAGTTTTCCATGTGCTTTGTATGCACCGTATTCAAAGATGATGAGACGTTCTGCTGCTGTCTGATGGAACAAAGGTAGAAATCACATGTCTGGTCTGAACAAACGCCCCTCAGCCGTCACTCAGAGGCATTTATAATCATCTCCTCCTCGTTCCTTTCATCGATGAGTCTGCAGCCGTCTGGCCCGTCACTCAGGCCTTTTGTTGTGCTTGCAGGCGAGCAGCCTCCCTCCTCCATGGCCCCCACTGTGCTCAAGTCCCCGTCCAAGACGCTGGTGATTGGATCGACCGGCGGGAGCATGATCACGACCGGGCTGGCCTCGGTGCGTATCCGGGGAAATCACACTAAGTGCCATCAAGATAATTGCTGCAGGCTAATGCCCCTCACTGTTGTCATAGCGGGCGGCGCCCTCGCCACAGTCCTCAGCGGCGTGTCCGTCACCCGTTCAGTAATCACCGATTGAGTTGTTCTGTTCTGTTCCTCTTCCAGGCGCTCATGAACCACCTCTGGTTTGGAAAGAGCCTGAAGGAGGCGATCGCGGCTCCCGTCGTGTTCGTCGACTCTGAAAACGCAGCCAAGTTTGAGCCCAGGTTTGATAAGGTGACACGCTACCGTACGTTTTATTCACAACAGCATCACATCAGGTTTACTCCTCCACGCCGAGCCTCACCTCCTCCTCCTCCTCTCTCCCTCCTCCAGGATGTGATCGAGGCTCTGGTGGCTCTGGGACACAAACAGGGAACCGCCAAGCATTTCTTCAACGTGGTCAACGCCGTGGAGAAGCAGGACGGCTGCATCAGCGCCGTGTCCGACGCCAGGAAGCTGGGCGAAGCCGCCGGTTACTGAGATCATCGCCGGCCTGAAGGTTACAGCGACGTGTGTCGGTGCTGCTGGAAAAACCTCCGAACAATCAGCTGAAGTCTCAGAAACACACGACACACAGCGACACGATGGATTCACCCTGCAGGAGGAAACATCTGGACTGTTTCTACACAATAACACTTCAACGTTATCGATATACAACACTGAACATTAGCATTAGTCTGATGCAACATTATGTTTTAACTTGTACTCGTATATATGCTCATTTTGAGGTTGGTAGTTTTGTCCTGGGTTTCTACTAGAAGGTTAGGTTTACAGACTTAACGTCTGAAACGCTCTGTTTTATCTCCTGAACGCCCGTCTGCTCTCTCTGTAGCCCCTTTCAGATAGAAAAGGTGGCACATGTGCAGCAAGGTAAAGGCTGCAATGTGCCTCCTTGTCTGTCTAAAAGGGAGGTGTAATATTCCTCCTTTTCCAAAAAGCCTCCACTTTTCCTCCTCTGGTAGGCGTCAACATGTGACGTGACGTGAAGCAGGAAGTTGGGCGTGAAGAGAAGCAGGGCAGTTTCTGCTTTTCTCCCAAAATCCTCTTCCCGTTTAACATTGGGGCTTATGGGGCAGTTGCTGGAGTTTGTGTCGGTTAGACGCAGATAATTCAAAAACCGTACATCCTCCCGATAAAGTGGACACGTTGCCAGACAGAAGACAAGTGTGGCTACGTTCTTGGAAAATATCACTATTGTAGTGTGAAATCTGTGGCTAGGATCGTCATCTAAAGAAACATTTTCGGAGAGTTTTTTTCAGGCTCCCCCACTCTGCCAGTTGGTGCTGCGCGAACATTCCGCAATACACACACATTGAGAATCCTGAATTTTTCTGAATTTTTTCGAAATCACTCACGATCAATTAAGGGTCACCGTTCAAAAACTAAACATCGTAGAAAGAAAGTTCAAATACAACTCAAATAGATAAGACTTGTGCCTACATTTTAAAGTTTGAATGGTGTCTCTAGGTCAAAGTCTGCCAGAGCAGGAGATGTTTGAAAAACGTCGATGATTTTGAGACTTTTTTGACCCCGTCCCATTCATTCCTTATGGGAAATTTTTTAACAGTTTTTCTTCAAAATAAGAGCTTTACATTGCACCCCATCGGAGTTTAGAACTGGGTTCTTAGCGGGGGGCTTTTAATTTGAAAGTAGCGACCGCTATTAGCTCGCCGCTACAACAACAAGCGGACAACCAAGACAGCTACAGAGAGCGAGGAGACGCTAGCATCTCCCGGATCTCAGCGGCTTTCCAGCTGCTCATCTTCGTGGATGAAGTGACGAACTGACTGCTGTGATCAGCTGTTTCCTGGTTTTAAAACTCCCGGCTGTGGGTGCGCAGCAGTGCACGTCATCCACACCTCCGCCCATCTCAGCATTTGCCACCACATTGCTGCCTCGGATTTACAGCAATGGAGGCGCAAATAAGTGTAACGTTACCCTCCGAGGGGCAAAACTGGTGGAACAAAACAGACCACCAGTTTGCCGCCTTCTGTCTAAATCCGCGGAGCGAGCCGCCAAAAGGACGGCAGATTGGTGGCTTACTGCCCAGAATAACAACGGCTAGTGTCTCCGGTCGGCTCTTCTACTGTGAATATAGGCGTAAATTATGCAAAGACGTGACCCGGTGACGTAGTGTGATGTCACAAAGTCACAGAAGTAAAGGCGGGACTACTGACGAGGCGTTTCAGGAGCAGCGAGGAGCTTCTGTTGGGCTTTTAAAGACCTTTTTAACACGGAAAGAATGAAAAACAGAAACGTAAACGCATCGTAGGTCTCTTAACGCGACACAGTGAACCACAAACGAAACGCACGTCTTAACTTTATATCCTAAAAAACGTTTGTCTTAAAGTAAACTCAGGCATTTTTAACCACGTGGCAGTCAAAGTGTGCTCAGGCCTCGTGTGGAAAAAGAAAACCTTCACCTGAGGCGAGACGTTCCTCTTCTTCCTCCCTTCAACTGTCTACATGTTCTGTTTCCAAAACATCTCCAAGTTATTCATCTACATGTTGAAACCTGCAGGTTTACTGTGGTTAGCTAACGGCACGAACGTCAACAGACCGGCAGCTGTGATCTTTTCCTTCGTGGGGATTAAGTTGTCTCAGTGTCAGCGCTCACCTCCAGGTGATCCTGCGAGCTTGGTTTAAAACCAACCAGAGAAGGTTTGGCTTTGAGTCTCGATGAGGTCACCGGATGAAATAAATCATTCAAGCTTTCAGTCATGTTGTTGCATCTAAAACTTTATCTGGTGTAGCTGCAGAGTTTTCAGGGTTTTATGTATCTGAATGTTATTTTACACGTTTTTATCGCCTTTCTTGTTCTTATGTTTCATTTTGTTGTTGTTTAATTTGACTCGAATTTCTCAAAGGTTGACTGACTGATTTCAGGAAACTCAAAGAGTTTCAGAGGCCGAGCGAAAACCAGAGGACGTTTTCTCCATGAAATATGATCCAGTTTCACCAGAATCACTGACAGTCTGCGTCCTATCGTCTCGCTGAAGCTGCACATCACAGAAACAAGTGATGGAGGGCATTAAAATGATATTAATATCGCTTTCAATCAATATGTTTATCATCTTGTTTTCACTCTCAGTGCTGCAGTTAATCTCTCATCGTCCTTTTGTTTCTCTTAAGTGGAAGAAAATATGGAATTATTTGTAATATTCAAATAAAATGTTGCCTTTTTTTTTGTCTGATGTACTTTAATGAATTCTCTGCCAGTTATTTTAAATCTCTTGTAAGAAATGTGTGAAGTCAAAAGTCATCTGAAACCATTTCTGTGTTTTATAGTTCAACACTAACAGTAAGATAAATGCTTCATGTGTTTGTCACAATAAAGGTGATTAGAAAACATGAATTCAGGGTCGAATACATACAAAAAAATAAATGAAATCCTGGCTGCAGCTTTGACAAACACCCAGTGAAGAGACGGGCTTTTGTTTTTGGATGCATCAAAGTGACGGTCAGCCAAAAGGTCGATCCGTCTGACCCGAGGTCACAGCTATTGAATCCTGCTCGGTCGATCCGTTCGTCTGTGCCTGAAGTTTATTCTGAACAATCTGCACGACTTCCTCTGCTGCTCTTTTCATGAATTATTTCTCAGTTTCGTGCCGGAGCACGATGATCAGATCGACAGGGTGACTCACACCGACGGGAGAGGAAAGTTTGTGCAGGAGGAAATGTTTTTTTATTCACACAATAAAGCAGAAAAAAGATGAATGGATTTCTTTACTGAATATCCAGGAAAATAAATCAATCCTGAAGGGAAAAGGTCAGATAATAAACCCCTGCTGGTGTCTGGAGGGGCTCTGTCGCCCCGTCACATGGTGTTTGGACCTCGGGGGGGTGACAGTCACACTGGGCTCTGACCTTATAGGAGCCACCTGTTGCAAATGTCACATTACCATGTCTGGCAGCGGGAACAAAAAGTTGCCAGGAGAGGATCATGGGTAGGACCTCATGTGACGATCACCCTGCTCTTCCCTGGCAAACTGCAGCAGCTCAGGCGTTTCCCCGACACGGATGATCCGCTGGCTCAGGAACAAGCACGACTCTCCGACGACCAATCCCAACACAGCACGGGCCGACAGACTAATCTGCATGAATAAATCTGTAAGTGTGAGCAGCTCCAGGTTCTGCTGCTGACCCAGATGTTTGCAAAATAAAACACACGTCACGTCTCAGTTTGGTTCTTTTATTGGCAGTCAGTGTTTGGCATGAGACGAGTACACACATCGACATCGACACACGGAACAGAAACTACGAACCGAAGCGACGCTCAGGTTCAACATCTGACATTAAAGGTGTTCGTACACTGACTGAGCCACTTCCTGTTTTATTGTGTAATCTCATCGGCCGCGTCCCGTTTCCGTTCACCGCTCAACGCTCGGCTTCATTACAGTCGTTATTATAAATCACACAACTGGGACAAATGGACAAAACACCAAAAAACAAATAATCACAGCAGTAATCAGACGTTTTACTGTCACGTTAAACACGTTGAACACACACTTAAACATTGATTATATATCAGGTGACGCAGGTACGTTGGTTTAAATGAGCCTTCTAACAATCATCAGCCATTTGGTCATCGTTTATCTTAAAGAGGTAACCATGGTAACGCTTTACATCCAGGTCCTTGTGATACGCGCTAGTTAATGGGAGGCCTTATACATGCTTCAATTAGACTATATAAATGTTAAATATTGCATCATAATATGACTTTTTTTTAATTATAAGACTTTCAAAAGCACTCGAGTGTAACTATCTTACTAATTATGTCATTGTTGAACCTTTACTAAGCAGGTTTGCACTGATGAACAGTTCGCTGTGTGGCCATCTGGTCAGAAACATTCTGTTTTTTTTTTTATTTTACAGCTAAACAATTCACTGAAGTGTGATCCAAAAACATCTGAAGTGACAGATGCGGCTCTGCAGGAACAAAACGCTGATTCATATTTGATCAGCTCTGCAGTGAGATGATCCACGTCTGGAGAGCAGTTTGTGTTCAGATGCTGCTTTGTTCGTATTAGCGGCTGTGAAAGTCGTAGTAGAGTCAGTGGAATTATTACAGGTGTTATATAGAACAGCAGGTATTTAAACCGTAACTGAACTGCTCACAGATAATATTAAACATGTTTGATATTTGAAATCTGGATAATTACATCGGTGCTTTCTGAGCTGGACCACAACAACCAATGAGAGAGGCTAACGCTAGCTAGCACACGACTGCTGACGGAAACAGTTCACAGTTTCTTGCACCGGTTGTTGCACTATGCTAATCTCCACTTTGTTTATGTCTGCTTACCCAGGAGATCACGTCACAGTGCTGAAGCCAACAGCCCTGCAGCTGCACTGAGTCTGCTGATAATTCAAAATGTATTGATACTGAACATGTCAGGTGTCCAAAATTCCTGCTTTTCAGTTCGATCGAACACATTTCATTATGCATTTGTTAGCAGTTCAATGCAGCTACGGATCTATCGATGACTTGTCAGGGTTATTAAATGTGTTATTGTACTAAAAACAAAAGCACATAATGAAAATTATTATTTTTATTTATTATTATTATTATTATTATCATTATATTTGCAAAAATGTGTAAATAATAGAGAATTTAGTAACTTTAATTAGGCAGTGTTCTCACTTTAGATCCCATAGCTGCAAAAAGGTTAATTAACTGTTAATAAGTGCATAATAAAGCAACTAAAAACCCTTAGTGAAGGTTTAACAACGACATAAAAGGTAAGTTAGTTAAACTTTTAAAGCTTTTAATAACGTTTCTAAGCATCTAAAAACTGTTAAGTGCTCATAAATGTCTTATAATCAACAATAAATATGTTTATTATGCTATTATTAATATTAATAACCCTTAACTAACGCTCATTACAAGGACCTCGATGTAAAGCTGCATTCAACTTCACTTCCGTCAATAAGTGGTCATAAACACACATGTACACAGAGCGTTTGAGATGTGGAGAAAACTGAAATATAAAAAAAACAGTGGCCTTAAAGTGCACTGCAGTGTTTCGGTCGGTCTAATCGGATCGTTATGTGCTACAGAAGACGGACTTCGACCAGTCGGTAACAGTCAGAACTGTGTCTCGTAACAAACACAGGGGCCACATCGATAAATAGAGACGACAACACAACACATCTGTGGAGACAAACGGCAGTAGGACGGGCAGTGTGGACGACCGCTCAGACGAGAGATGGCTGCAGTGTCGTAAAACGCACTGAAACACTGTGGTGACGACTACAACAGCTCGGTGATCACAAAGAGGTTGAATACCAGCATTAAGGCGAGTTCAACAACAATCAGTGACAGCTACCTCCATTGTCGAGTCCTACCTGTTGTCTTCTAAGATTGCTTTGTTCACCCAAAGTGCACAAAAATAGACAACAGAGCCGTGTTTTGTGTCCTCATTTACATCTACACAGGGGCTGCGTGGGTATTCACAAGTGGACATTTGGAAAGGGGGGGAAAACGCAAAAAGTCTTGACCTAGCAGTTTTGCCGGCGTCACGTGACGGGTCGTCGGCTGTATAGTCTGTTGAACTTGTGTCATAGCTTTTGTTGAGAGATTAACAGAGAACACACAATGTGGAGCTAGGCCCTGCCTGCCAGAGATAGTCTCAGTCCCGGTAGAGAACCCACAGGGACCCTCTGTTTTCCAAACCAACTCCACTTCAGCCACCGCCGGGATGCTGCTCCTCCATCCAACCAACTGATCTGAATCTCCTTGGGATTGGCTCTTCAGCTATCAGAGAGAGAAAGAGAGAGAGAGAGGGGGAGAGAGAGAGAGAGAGAGAGAGAGAGAGCACCGGTTCGTTGACTCTTCCAGCCCCCCTCCAATGAAACCGCACCTCGTTCCCAAGAGCACCATCCACCAACACAGTAAGTCCGCCGTCGCCTCGCCGCCGCCGTCGTCGTCTCGTGTGGGTTTAAACTCAGAGATGGTTTGGGATTAGCTTTTGGTAGCCGTGTCGGGGCGAGAAGTTCACAATGTGGGCATCGGTCTCCCTCGCGCCTCAAAGGGTGACTGGGCTCGTGGTGTGAGGGCGAAAGGGCGAAGGAAGTAACGGAGTGTCGTGGGACGACATTTCAACCACGGTTGAAAGAGCCTCGCGGGGAGGAGGCCCCATCACCTCTCGCAGTAGTGGATGGTGAAGTCTTTGGAGAGCTGCTTCTCGCCCGAGGCCCACGGCTCCAGCACAAACTTGTTCCCCATGTCGTCGTCGTCGTCCTCCGCCTCGTCGTCGTCCTCCTCCTCCTCCTCGTAGTGGCTGGGCTCCTCGATGGACGTCTCCAGGTGGTAGCAGTAGGGCTGACCCTCGGTGTACTCGTAGATCGTCGGTAGGCTGCTCTTCAGGCTGCAGCGCCGACGCAGGGCGACCAGCAGCGGCTGAGGCATGGTGAAGATGTCCACGTTGTTGCCCAGGTCGATCCAGGCCAGGTTGGGGAACATCTTGGGGTCTTTGAGCATCTCGGTGAGGTCTTTGAGGATGGCCAGCGTGAGGCGGTTGCCGTTCAGAGCCAGGGTGCTGAGTTTGGGCAGCGAGGCGAGGAGAGGCAGGAGGATCATCAGGTTGTCGTCCTGGAGCTCGGTGAAGCTGATGTCCACGGCCACCACAGTGTCTCTGTTGTTCTGGAGGTAGAAGGCGACTTGACGGACGTCGCGGGTGGACAAGGGGATGCCGGATAGATCGACAGAGTCGCTGGAGAGCTTCTTCTGTAGGGTCGTCTTCAGGCTGTGGGGCAAAGCAAAGAGAGGAGATTATTTAGACGCCTCTTTAACATGAAACCAGCATCGGTTGTAGCTGGAGGGTGACAGGATCCGTGTGAAGGCCCTGGTCTTCTGTTGTGTTTCCTGTGTTGTATAAAGGAGGGGGTGGCAGGGCCGGCGTGGAGCGGAAGGCTGACACAGAGACTCCAGCATGAGGATTTACTCGTGTAAACAGAGGAGCCAAAACATCCGAACGAGGCCGCGGCTTGAGCTTAAAGCTCCGACAGCCAGGAGCTTCTTACAGCGCCGAGCCAGAGGAGCTCACTGCTGCAGAGATCAACGCTCACGTGTTTTTAGAAAAGATAAAACTGGAATAGAGATACGTGGCCGCTGGTTTTATAGAGAAGAGATTCATCTTGTGTTGCTTTTTTGGTGGAATCTGGTAGAAAGTTGCTTTTCCTGACGTTTCTAAATCAGCGTTTGAGCGTTTTCATGATTTTTCTAGCAAACTACTGCTCTTACTTGACTGGATTTTATTTGTTTATGTGTTTGATTGTCTGTAACATTTTATAATAACGGTGTTAAAACAAGGGAAGAAGAATCAGAATCATTAATACTTCACTGATTCCTGAGGAGAAATCGCTCCTTCTAGAGTAGAAATATCAAACTCTGGAGAGATTTTAATAAGATATGTAAATAGAGACAGCAAAAATAAAAGATACAAGCATAAAATATAAAATAAACTGTGTGCATTAAACTATAACATGTGATAACTATATAATTATATTTAGAATTAGACTTATTACAAGAAATAGAGATGTGAGATATGACGATGTCCTCACACTGTTTCCTCCAGTAGAAGTTCAGATACTTGTGTAAAAACAGACTCTACTGATACAGCTTCTTTACTCCAGTAAAAGTACTGATACAGCTTCTTTACTCCAGTAAAAGTACCGATACAGCTTCTTTACTCCAGTAAAAGTACTGATACAGCTTCTTTACTCCAGTAAAAGTAGAAGTACTGATACAGCTTCTTTACTCCAGTAAAAGTACCGATACAGCTTCTTTACTCCAGTAAAAGTAGAAGTACTGATACAGCTTCTTTACTCCAGTAAAAGTACCGATACAGCTTCTTTACTCCAGTAAAAGTACCGATACAGCTTCTTTACTCCAGTAAAAGTACCGATACAGCTTCTTTACTCCAGTAAAAGTACCGATACAGCTTCTTTACTCCAGTAAAAGTACCGATACAGCTTCTTTACTCCAGTAAAAGTACCGATACAGCTTCTTTACTCCAGTAGAAGTACTGATACAGCTTCTTTACTCCAGTAAAAGTACCGATACAGCTTCTTTACTCCAGTAAAAGTACTGATACAGCTTCTTTACTCCAGTAAAAGTACTGATACAGCTTCTTTACTCCAGTAAAAGTACTGATACAGCTTCTTTACTCCTGTAAAGTAGAAGTACTGATACAGCTTCTTTACTCCAGTAAAAGTACTGATACAGCTTCTTTACTCCAGTAAAAGTAGAAGTACTGATACAGCTTCTTTACTCCAGTAAAAGTACTGATACAGCTTCTTTACTCCAGTAAAAGTACTGATACAGCTTCTTTACTCCAGTAAAAGTACCGATACAGCTTCTTTACTCCAGTAAAAGTACTGATACAGCTTCTTTACTCCAGTAAAAGTACCGATACAGCTTCTTTACTCCAGTAAAAGTACTGAAACAGCTTCTTTACTCCAGTAGAAGTACCGATACAGCTTCTTTACTCCAGTAAAAGTACTGATTCAGCTTCTTTACTCCAGTAAAAGTACTGATACAGCTTCTTTACTCCAGTAAAGTAATCGAGTACAGGCTCTGACATGTCCTCAGAGTATCAGAGTAAAAAGTCTCCCTCTGAAGGACATCTGTGGTCAAAGCTAACTGAAGCTCACGTCATATTAATATAACTCAAAGACTATTAAAGTTAAAGGTAGAATCAGTAGGATTTGTCCCAGCTGTTCCTGAACGCACCACAAAGACAGCTGATTGTTGAGTCTCATTCCCAGGATGTCACATAGACACATGTTGGGTTGTAAAGCGTCCCGAGCAGCAACAAAGAGAGACAATCAGAAACTCTCTGCAGATACGAGACACTAACACGCCTTTTCTCCACATTCCAGCCTCCCTCTCTGTCTGTTCACGGCTTCTTACGGCTTTTACGTCTTTGTCTCGTCTCGCTGCGTCTGCCGTGCGTGATGCGCTCTGATAGGTCGACATCAGTCTTAAATAATCTATAATTCAGCTCAGATGCATCAAACTAAAGTAACGAGGCTGTTCTGAAGCTGTGAGGAGAAAGTTCAGATGTTTGTGTTCAGATGTAGAGAGGAGAAGACACAGAGACACTCAGGGACAGATACCTGAGACATCTTTATCAGCAAAATATACTTAAAATATCAAAAGTAGAAGTTCTGAAGTTGCAGTAAAATGTTTTCCTCTTACATCAGATGCTTTCTGGATTAATATTCCTGCTGCATTCGTGTGTTTGTGTCATTTTCCTGCCGTAGATGTTAAAGATTGAGCTCATCTGAACTCTGTCACACCCTGTTGACCATCAACAGACTCAGCTCACTCTCATCATGAGTCAGGAGTTTTGTCACCTTACTGATGTTTATAAATGTGTCTTTCAAAGCAGATGAAACATCATTAAAATAGCGCGGGTGGTGTAACCGTGGCTGCTGAGCTTTGTTCAGTATATCGAGGTGATTTATACAAAGTGAAAGAAGACGTCTGATTGAATGTGTGGGCGTGCTCGCTGCACAGACTCACAGCAGCAGCTTCTGAAAACCTTTAAGCCCTTTCAGGATGTTGTGTAACACGAGCAGGGTTTGAGGCTGAATCTGAACATGCGTGATTCTCCGCAGCATTGAGCTATTACTTTGTGTATTTGAGCATTATTCACACCCTCCGGTGGCCTTTTGTCTGCACTCGGTCACATTTCCCCCCCTGAGGACGCGGTGTGTTTAACTCGAGCTGTAACCGAAGTGGCCTGTAACGCTGATTCGGTGTCAGAGTGAATTATAGCATCCTCCGGCGCCCGCGGACTTCCCGTGACATCCACTGCAGTACCTGTCACTAGTGATGCTTTAAAGTGCTTTTCTGGTCACGTTGAAAACGGCCGTGGCCCCGAGAGGCTTCTTTTAGCAGCAGGTGACGGCTTGATGAGCAGAAAGGTCACGCCCTGGATTAATCGCAAGAATAGTATAAACCGCCCAAAAACACAGATTTAGAAGGAGGTTTGATTTCAGTAAAGCTTTATATTAAAGGGGAATTCCGGTATTTTTAAACCTGGGCTCCATATTTACATGTTTTGGTGTGTAAATGATTCATGCGTACTAAAGGTTTTGGGATTCGGTCCAGTAGATCTCCTCAGCTGTCAGCTGCAGTTTAATCCTTTGGGGCAACCGTGCACTCAAATGCTTATAAATGTCTTATAATTGACAATAAACTGTTTATTATGCTATTATAAATGCTTAAAAGGACGTATTAATGTTAATAAACATTTCTGAAGGACCTTTTAACTAACACTTTTAAAGAGCACCTTATTTAAGTTTATTTCATCTAAGAAGTGACAGAAAACATGTTTCTCATCTGGACACGGTCTGAAAAACGCTTCTTATAATCCAACAAACAGTCTGTTGGTTTCTAAATGACCCGTATGTGTCCAGTTGTAGCTCGTCTGTCGGGGATGCAGCTGACTCTGTCTGATCCCCGGCAGCTTTTTATCTGACAGATGCTTCGTCTCCTCCGGAGGCTCAGACGCCCTAATGGCCGCCGCCCGGCAGAGATGCAGGTGCAGGTGTGACCAGGTTCTGATCACACAACTTCTTATTTGTCTGGCTTTTTTTCAGACAGACTCGTCTTTTTGAGCTCAGGAGGCACAAAAAAATAAAAATAAATGGATGTCTGAGCCTCTTTCATCTTTTCATCTGATACCAGAAAACAGCCGTGTCACCGATAACCGTGAGGCTCGCTGTCGTCTTTACAAACGTAAGAACGCTGATAACACGGTGAAATGACAGGAGAGAAATCAGATTCCTGGCTATGAATCAAATCACTTTCTATATTTGTTGCGACGTAGATATTTTAAAGAAACAGAATCAGTCGTCCTCTCCTCCCTCCGTGCTGATGGAGAGTCAGCTGATGATCTCCTGCAGGACTGATGAAACTGGTTTGAACTTACGCGACTTTAAAAGGTTGTAAATAAAATATTCTCTGATCGATTTGGCTTCTGGAGACGTGGACGAGCTGGATGGAGCCATGTTCATGTTGCAAAGCTGTTTTGCTGTGAAGCTCCAGAAATGTTTTGTGGCCTGACTTTACATTTTTGAGAAGATTATGACTGAATTTTCATTTTTTGGGCGAACTGTTCCTTTAAGCAGCAGGCAGAGAGATTTGATGCCAGAAACACTGGATGTTCACCAGCCGGCATGCACAGATCAGTAATCTAATAAATATCGGCTACACAGTTAAGTAATCAATTAAATTTACATTTTTTAACGAAGCCGACTGTTAAAGGCTCATCAGTCTCCTGCAGACATCGATTTAATACAACGAGTCAGCGTTAATCAAATCATACTTAGGATTTATTAGCATAAATATTCCAGTTTGGAGGGTTAGCTGATGCTAATTGAGATGCTAATTAATAAAAACATGGAAATGCTTTTTAAAAACGTTTAAAATTCATGTGTGAACACGTCATTTTATTTCAATATTTTGCAGGAGTTCATCTCCTCCTCTGCGTCGCTCGCTCCGTTTTGTTTTTCTGCAGAGTCATTTTACGGCGACGCTCGACTCCGTTATTCATTTCAGCCGTCTGAACTGCACAAGAGAGCCGAGATGAGCAGTCCGATCACATCTGCTGCCTGACATTTCACTTTTCAATTCATTTTCTGTTGTAGCGTACACGTGGATATAGGACTCTCACACACACACACACACACACACACACACACACACACACACACACACACACACACACACACACACACACACACACACACCACTGCATTGTCCTTCATGGTGCAGGGAATCACAGTCCAGACAGTTCTATCACCTCCGTATCTTTTCGTCTGATCGATGTTTAGGTTAAAAAAATCGGTGCCGAGGAGCTGATCCGACCACTTCGTCCTTTCTGTGAGGGCTTTACCTGCACTCTTAGAAATAAGGGTTCCAAAAGGGTTCTTCTACAAGGGCTGAGGTTCTACCTGGAACCATTTGCTTCTGAAAAACCCTTTCCTGAATAAAGGGTTCTAAAAGGGTTCTTGGTAACACTAACGGTTCCAGTAAGAACCATTTTGATCCAGAGAACCCTTTAAAAACCCTTTCCTGATTAAAGGGTTTTAAAAGGGTTCTTGGTAACACTAACGGTTCCAGTGAGAACCATTTTGATCCAGAGAACCCTTTAAAAACTCTTTCCTGAATAATGGGTTTTAAAAGGGTTCTTGGTAACACTAACGGTTCCAGTAAGAACCATTTTTATTCAGAGAACCCTTTAAAAACCCTTTCCTGAATAAAGGGTTTTAAAAGGGTTCTTGGTAACACTAACGGTTCCAGTAAGAACCATTTTTATTCAGAGAACCCTTTAAAAACCCTTTCCTGAATAAAGGGTTTTAAAAGGGTTCTTGGTAACACTAACGGTTCCAGTAAGAACCATTTTTACTCAGAGAACCCTTTAAAAACCTTTCCTGAATAAAGGCTTTTAAAAGGGTTCTTGGTAACACTAACGGTTCCTGTAAGAACCATTTTTATCCAGAGAACCCTTTAAAAACCCTTTCCTGAATAAAGGGTTTTAAAAGGGTTCTTGGTAACACTAACGGTTCCAGTAAGAACCATTTTTATCCAGAGAACCCTTTAAAAACCCTTTCCCGAATAAAGGGTTTTAAAAGGGTTCTTGGTAACACTAACGGTTCCAGTAAGAACCATTCTGATCCAGAGAACCCTTTAAAAACCCTTTCCGGAATAAAGGGTTTTAAAAGGGTTCTTGGTAACACTAACGGTTCCAGTAAGAACCATTTTGATCCAGAGAACCCTTTTTTGGAGAAAGAGTTCTTCAGGGAAAGCATGGGTATAAGATCCTGTATGGGTTCTTTGTAGAACCTCTCATGGGGGGTTCTGGGTGGAACCTCACACACACAGTTCCAGGTATAACCCTTTATGTTGGGTTCTAGGTAGAACCCTTCACCTTTATAAAAGGTTCTACCTGGAGCCAAAAAGGGTTCTCCTATGAGGACAAGCCGAAGAACCTTATATGGTTCTACTTAGAACTTTTATTTCTAAGAGTGTGTTCAGACCTGTTATCACCATCAGTCCGGAGTGAACTCAGACACGATGTTTTTTACACAAAGAAAAAAATATCTACAAGTAAAACATTTGCCGAATTAACAAGAAGGCTCGAATGATTCAGAATTTGTCACTGACAGCACTTCACAATATCTATAAAGCTTCTTCTAACTCAAAAACTGACAAAATTGAGCAAATTTTCAAGGGAGTCTGGTGACTTTCTCCACGGGGACAAAGAAGTAGCCTCTATTGGTGACTGTTTAGTGTCTTAGTAATTAGTTCTGCACTTTAGACACAGAAGCAGACAGGCTGGTACAAACTGACCCAAGGAACAACTTGTTCTGATTTAATGCAATTACAATTTAATTACAATTTGTCGTAGATGTTTGACAAAGTTTGTTACAGTTTATCCTCATGAAACAACTCTTAAAATCACCACATTTGTTAATGGAACTTCTTCTTCTTCTCCTCCTCTTCCCTCTGAATGTGGTCTGAATGATTAAATATGCGTCTCGGTGGCGTTCACACCAGCACTGATCGGATCGCTCGGGATGAATGTTGACACCGGGCCTGAACAGCCTCTTTATTCTGCAACTAGCCGACAGAAGTAATCAGTAAAAATGACTGATGGGTCTTTGAGGACGCTTCGATGTGCTCCGTACGCTACGACGCGCGACATAACGTTCAGCAGAGAACACGGTAATTTTACGTTGCGATGGAGATAAGTGATGTGGAAGCTGAGAGAGGCCACTAAATGGTGGTTTTTGTTTCGTTGAGAGCGTCTTTGACAGCTGTAACGGTGAGGCCGGACGAGGCTGACGGCACGAGAAGATAAAGGTGTGAAAACTGAAGAGGAAAAAAAGGTCACACAAGTGTTTTTACGCTCACATGAAATCACCCCTGAGGTGGAGGCACCTTCTTCGCAGGTTTTCTGGGTCGCTGCCTCCGTCACGCTTGTTGTCGAGCTCTTTCAATAAGAACTCAAATAAACTAGTTAGATAGATTAACAGGATTAGCGAGTTTCAGACGTTAATTCAGTGTGGCATTTCAGTCGGAAATGCGAGTACAGTATTTAGAGCGAGCGGCGCGCAGAGCTAATGCTGGATAATGATGGGATGAACAATCCGAAGCATTACAGCGGACTGAGCTGTTTCTGTTTCCTCCGATCAGAGAAACAAGTGAGATTGTCGCAGAGGGCCGTTTGCCTGCAGCCGAACAAAGACGTTTCGTTAAACGGAAGCAAAATCCACCCGAAAATATATTTAAAACGTTGTTATGTGGACGGTTAAATCCTTGATAGTTCAACAATTTCAGAAATAATTGCTTTTTTTGCAGAGAGTTGGTTTATAAAAAAGGATACTACTCTTAGCTTAGCTTAGCAAAGATTGGAGACAGCTAGCCTGGCTCCGTCTTAAAGCTCCTCTAAAGCTCAGTAGATGTTATAAAGCTGTCCTCGCCTTGTTATCAGTGTTTATGCTAAGCTACGCTAACCATCTGCTGGTTGTAGCTTCATATTTATCGTCCTGTACATACAGAGCAGCAGGGATGATGTGTTTTTGTTAGCGTTGCCCTGGTTTCTCTCAAAAAGCCTAAAGGATTTTATAAATTTGATTTTGGATTATTGCAGAAAATAATCTCTACGGATAAAAACAAGTTTATCCTTCTGACATGTTTAGTTACAGATAATCTTCACAGATGAACGACGCTGTAAGGATTTCAAAAGTTTAAATGCAACATATGTTTCAAGGTAAAACAACATATTTGATAACCCATTTGCTAATGTTAGCATTCAACCACTTCCTAGCTAACACTGTTTGATGGTGTTACACAATACAACAGGAAGCAATACAACAAAATATCAGTGCACATCCTGGACAATTTTTATTTAAGTGAAAGTAAAATAAACTGGATGTAATCAAAGAATAATGTTTGAATGCTGAATGCTAACGTGAGCTAATGGGTTATAGAAGTTGATGTTTTAATTTGAAATATGGCTCAACGTTCCTCCTGATTGTCACTTTCCATCATCTTCTCAGTTTCTGATCAACCAGGAAGAGGTGAAATGAAAACGATTTGGCAGACTTTAATGACGCCACGTGATGCATAACGGTCCAAAGAGACTTTTTCACAACGCGCTGACATTGTGAAAGACGCAGCGTGAATAAATTTTGCTGAGCACCTCTCTTGTTTCTGTTGATCCAATAAGATTAGAAGAGGTTTTATCCCAGTTCATGTTAGCCGCGGGCTAAACCAGGAAGTTAGCTCAACCTCCCATCTATTCTAAACCTGGGAGGTTGAACTTTCTCTGCTTTAAAGGGATATTCCGGTGTGAGTTTAATCCATGGTCTAACACACCGTGACACCGAGTAAGACTCCCCCTCGAGAGGTCAAGTTAGCTGACCGCTAGCTTAGCTAGTTTTAGCAACCTCAGAAAAGACTGCACGAAAACATGTCTGATTATTACTCCATGGAACGCTCAGTTCTTATTATCGAGAGCTGACAGGGAAAAGAACGGAAGTAATGGAGTAATAATCAGACATTTTCATCCTTGAGCTGCAGAAATCTACTGCACTCGGTAATCGACTCGTCAGGGCTTCCCCACACAGGCAGGCTGCTGGAGGAGAGGGTGAGTTGAGCTGTGTTTTTAATACAAATCCAGCAAAGCTAGCAGATGTTTGATGCTTCGTACTGTGTGCTGGGACTGTACATGTACTGTTGCTGAAGTTTGCTGCTGTTCTCACCATTAATTGTGGCTTTTTGATGGCGGTTTCTAGTTGGAGACATAAGCTGCAGTGTATTGTTATCGTGCGGTCTTTTCTGAGGTTGCTAAAACTAGCTAAGCTAGCGGTCAGCTAACTTGACCTCTCGAGGGGGAGTCTTACTCGGTGTCAAGGTGTGTTAGACCATGGATTAAACTTACACCGGAATATCCCTTTAATGCACTAGTCTATAATGCCAAACTGGAGGCGATGGGTGAAGTCGTGAGGGGTTTGCGGTTGTTATTGATCTTCTCTAACTGATAAATTGTTGAACTGTTGCACAAATAATCACACAACATGAACACACAACAGTCCAACAGACGGCAGGCTGAGCTGCTCTGCTCTCTTTAATAACAATAAACGGAAAACTAACTGTGCACCTGGAGAGTCAGAACTGTTTTAAAACCCAGAAAAGGTCTCTTTCTTTAAATGAAGTATTCGCGGTGAGCGGCAGGCCGACCCCGTCTCGTCTCCGGCTCTGACAGGTATTTGTTCATGAACACAGCGGCAGGCGAAGCTGTCAGAGCTCCCAGCATCCTCTGTGTTAATATTCAGATTTAGGGTGGATTTCTGTTTTAATGATTCATGTTGCTCCTGCTGTCTCAGCCGGTGTCAGACCGTCTCTCTCTCTCTCTGCATGTTTATGAAGCCAAGAACATGACTAAGAAAAAAATAATAAATATGAAAACAAGCCCTTCAGCGAGAGATTCAGCAACCGGACGTATGTGCACATTTCCAGAGCTGCTGCTGTCAGTGTCGGTTAAATTCAGCGTCGCTCGTCTTCTGGGCTGAATTAAACGAGGCGAGGTGTCCGATCCTGCCAAGATCTCTGAGAATATGTCTGATTCTGCGTGTTGATACCTCCGACTGGCTCGTAATGAACCTGTCTCATCTCACTGTGTCTGTCCTCAAACCTCAGATTGTTTTCAATCCTCGAGAAAATGAATGTATTACGATGTTTTCTGTGCGTGAATCGAATCACCTCCTGATTCTTTATTCATCATTTGCACATCAAAAGCAATTCACTCTTTCACCGAGAGGAGTGTAATTACATGTGAACGCGGCCAACAAGATGGGGAAATGTGTTGCTTTCTGAAGAGAGAGAAAAGGCCGGTGGCGACGCACATCCACCGCACGGACGCGAGCACTTAGAAAGATAAGATGAGTGACAGCTGTGGTAACCATGGCGCTCCCCGTCAGGTCAGCCTGCAGCCAGATCTGCCCTACTTCAATGTCAGCCGCGAAGACCGGAGTCTCCACAGCTCCGCTCCGCTCGGCTCGGCTCGCTGCAGATTTATTACACACCGGGTGTCTCGGGCGGGACGGGAGGACTCACCAGGCCTGGGATTTCCGTCTGGACATGCTCTGCCTCAGCCACTTGGAGTGCGGCGTCAGGTGGTAGATCAGCTGTCTGCAGATCTTATCAGAAGACTTGATGGTGTCGGCGTCCTGTGGAACAGAGCAGACGCAGCTCAGCAACACTTCACATGCACATATTAATCAATAACTTGTTGCTTATTAGCATTTTGTCTATTAATGTCTCTTCAGCACAACCATTGTCTAAAAAATACTAGGTAATTGATGACGTTTTCCCTCAGTATCGTCCTTATTATTGATTATTTATTGTAAGTAGGGACGTCGTTCTGCATAAATTCTGCTCTTAATACGTTCTGCTCAGCGTGGGCCTCGTAAAAAAAACACAAGTATTGATAAGGTTTATCTGAAATGTTGTTGTTGTTGCCGGAACATCATAATCAATGTTGCTCTGAGGCTATAAATGAAGTCCACATATGAAGCAAGCTGTCGCTGGTTAAAGGGATATTCCGGTGTAAGTTTAATCCATGGTCTAACACACCGTGACACCGAGTAAGACTCCCCCTCGAGAGGTCAAGTTAGCTGACCGCTAGCTTAGCTAGTTTTAGCAACCTCAGAAAAGAGGTTCAAGGATGAAAATGTCTGATTATTACTCCATGGAATGCTCAGTTCTTATTATCGAGAGCTGACAGGAAAAATAACAGAAGTAATGGAGTAATAATCAGACATTTTCATCCTTGAGCTGCAGAAATCTACTGCACTCGGTAATCGACTCGTCAGGGCTTCCCCACACAGGCAGGCTGCTGGAGGAGAGGGTGAGTTGTGCTGTGTTTTTAATACAAATCCAGCAAAGCTAGCAGATGTTTGATGCTTCGTACTGTGTGCTGGGACTGTACATGTACTGTTGCTGAAGTTTGCTGCTGTTCTCACCATTAATTGTGGCTTTTTGATGGCGGTTTCTAGTTGGAGACATAAGCTGCAGTGTGTTGTTATCGTGCGGTCTTTTCTGAGGTTGCTAAAACTAGCTAAGCTAGCGGTCAGCTAACTTGACCTCTCGAGGGGGAGTCTTACTCGGTGTCACGGTGTGTTAGACCATGGATTAAACTTACACCGGAATATCCCTTTAAGTTTAGGACTCATTCAGGAGGTTAGTCTCTATTTTCTAACTAAATTCAATGACTATGGTTGGTTTCAATGAACAAAAACACCCGGTAAGGTTTAGGAGAACACGGCTCTGGTTAATATAAACGCCCATGTGTGCATCACTCCAGTCTTTCTTTTGAGCCGTAACAAAAATGAAACAGGAAAACATTTTTAAAAATGATTAATAGAAATATAATAATGTTTATGCGGCTTTATTTTTTTAAGGTAAAAATGCTCCTTAAATATGTCAGACCCCTAACAAGGTGACCAGATGAGACGTAAAAGTCAAAGTTTAATACAAAAATGTATTTGTTTTGCTATTAATAAATCACGGAGGCCGCTTTAAATGATCAGTATTTAATATTTGTCCAACAAACAGGACAGGAACAGACGTGTTCTTCAGGATGTCTGGTCTTCTGAATCTTTAATCATTATTTTTTTATAGTCTGAGCAGGAAATTAGCCAATTAAGGGAATCTGGGATCCTGGTAGTTTGAGTTTTTGTCCTTTCAGGGAAGAAGTTTGGTCGATAATAATCTTACGGACTCAGAATATTTGTTCCTGTCCTGAAGTTAGACAGACCCGGTTTAGAGTTATTTATTAACAACTTTCTTATTTCTTATTCTTATTATCAGTAAGTAATAATTATGAGGATATTGAGGGAAACGTCTTGGCTAATGTCCTAGCAGTTGTAGAATATGTTAATGGTGAATAAAGCATTAATAAGTGCTTTATAATGACAGATACGCGACGACCATGTGTGCTAAGAGGCAGCTAGTTAATGATTAACACATGAAGAATTGTAGATCCAGTGTTTAGACGCTCTGTGAGGACGGTTAGCTGAAATATTTAATCTCGTCTGGACACTTTTTGGGTGAATTGTTGCGAAACTGGTTGAAGTTGAGTATTAACAGGCAGCTTCGGCCGAGTCATCCGTGTCCAATCGGCTCGATCGCAGGGCGAAGGTGAGTCGGCATTAAAACAGCAGCTCACCTGTTCACCTGTTCAGATACAGTTTGTCCAGGTGAGGAGAAGCTGTGAGACCTACTGCTGGTGAGTACGAGTGAACTGTAGATCTGTGAGGAAGGTTAGCTGAAATATTTCATCTTGTCTGGATACTTTGTGGGTAAATTGTTGTGAAGCTGAGTGTTAACAGGCAGTTTTGGCCGAGTCGGCTGTGTCAGATAGGTTGATTGCAGGACGGAGCTGCACCTGCATGAGGTGAATCTAGCACATATGGGCTAGTCAGGACAGCCGAACGAAGACTTAGGGAGTCTCTCTGCAGGAGTCTATTGAGGAAGTCAAAGTAGCTCACTGTCCACCACCGATTGTAGACACGAGTTCTACCCGATCACAGTCAGGACATCAAACCGGAGAAGATTTCATTAGAGACACATTGCTCGAGAATGTAACCGAGCCAATCTCTGCTATCGAACAACAACAAGGACGCGACGCAACTCTTGGTCCAAACGCTGGTCATCTCCCGTCTGGACTACTGTAACTCCCTCTCGGCTGGACTCGCAGCCTCTGCGACTGAATCTAGAATGTATCCAGAATGCTGCAGCGTGCCTCGTTTACAATCTACCCAAATTCTCCTCCGTGACTCCACTGGCTTCCTGTTGCGGCCCACATCGGATTCAAGATGATGGTGCTGGCCTTCAATCAGTACGTTTACATGCAGCAAGAAATTCGAAATTCTTATCGTATCAGACCTAGTTCGGACTTTTAAAATGCATGTAAACACCTTAGTCCGACCTACTTCGGACCTATTTCGGACCACAACGGACATCTCAAAATCGGATAAGAACACCTAGATAATTCGTTCATTGTCGGCATATTAACGCCATGGAGGCTCGGCTATCGTATTCGTATTCGTATCATATCGTATCGTATCGTATTTTTGCATTCTGCGCATGCTCGAGATTTTCCGCTGGGGCTTTCACCCGGAAGTGAAAGGAGACGTAAATAGTGGCGTTGTTGCCGGAAAAGGTCATTCGAAAACATGACTTCAACGACACACTTCTGGACGGACGAGGAGACCAGGTTCATGCTCAGCCAAGTCGTCCAGGAGCTCGTACACCATCTTTATTTGAATGCTGTCAGATGGTTTGTATGATGCTAGGATAAGTAGAGGTCAACCGGAAGTGGCTCTTTGTTGAGAGGGCTACAGCGCCACATAGCGTCCGGAGTCAGACATGCTCCGGCCACTTCTCCGATTCTCTGAACGGCATGTAGACTCAGACCAGCGATCCGGTCTCATGCATGTCATTATCTGATACGATAAGACTTTCGAATTTCTTGCTGCATGTAAACGTACTGAAGGCCGTCAACAGAACTGCACCCGTCTACCTCCAAACTCTGGTCAGGCCACACGCCCCATCACGAGCACTTCTCTCCACTACATCAGCTGGCCGGCTGGTACCGCCATCGCTGAGAGCAAACAAAGCTCGCTAAGCGAAGTCGCGACTCTTCTCTGTTTTGGCGCCTCAGTGGTGGAACGAACTCCCGACCGATGTCAGGACAGCGGAGTCACTCTCCATCGTCTACAAAAGACTCAAGACTCATTGGTTCAGACTTCACCTCGACCCCGTATAGCATGACTCCCTCCCAACCGCCCTACCCTCGAAAAAAACACGTATATGCACTTGTATGTTCGTATCGTTAGCACTTTAATCATAGCACTAAAAGTATCCTTGATAAATAGCAGCTACGATCCTCAGATGAGAGCTATCGACGGTGATGTCGTGGTTTCTCTCTTGTGACAAATGTCCTTATTGTAGCGTCTGCTAGATGCCCTAAATGTGAATGTGAAATGTGTTCGACAAAGAGAAGCAGCAGCTTCCAGTATGAGACTTCCTGCTTGTGTGTGCACACGAGACAACGTCTTTATTTCACACCATCCAGCCTTTAAATCCTGCGAACCTCCCTCCATTTTCCAGAACTCCTCAACAACCCGTAACATCTCTCACCTGAGCAGAATAAAAATGGTTTGTTATTATTCCGGACGCCTTCAGCGACTCCCCAACAAAACACAATCCAGCCGCCGTGCTGGAGCAGGAAAATCTAATCACATGCAGCGAGGAAAAAAACACAGGAAGTACACAGGAGAGGAGAGATTCAACACCGCCGCCGGTGCACACGGCTGATCTCAGTTCATTAGGCAACACGGCTGCTGGTGGTCGTTACCGACATCACAATCATTCAATACTCGCTGCTGGAACTCGAGCTTCTCTTCTCCGTGCACAAACACACGGCCGTTATTTTATGTGCTGTCGGCGGAAAACGTTGAAAATGACAGAAGCTCAAATGTTGAGGATTAATACCGAACAGCTCGTCCTGAGAACACGTGTCTGCAGAAATGTAGGTCGCCAACATCCTCAGATGTGGATTCTCATTGATCTGGAGGCTTTGTTTCCAACATGGCTGCACAATTAATACAATCATTATCAGATCACAATATGGCCAGGTGCACTACGACGGAGTATCAGGGCCATACTGAGAGGAAAAAAAAATAAAAATAAAAAAAAAATTGGGGGAAATTACGAGAATAAAGTCGTAATAATACGAGAATAATGTAATAATAATACAAGGGGAAAAAAGTCGTTTTAATGAGAAAAAAGCTTCGATAGAGTTCAGATCTGACGTGACCAGCTCAACCAAACAGTCGCCTTAGCCTGAGCCCAGCAGCCGCAACTCTTCAAGTGATGCTCAACATTCCTCATTCTAACGCAGCGGGAAGAGTTCTCATTAAAATTACTACTTTATTCTCGTAATATTTTGACTTTATTCTCGTAATATTTTGACTTTAATCTCGTAATATTTTGACTTTATTCTCGTAATATTTTGACTTTTTTCTCGTAATATTTTGACTTTATTCTCGTAATATTTTGACTTTATTCTCGTAATATTTTGACTTTATTCTCATAATATTTTGACTTTATTCTCGTAATATTTTGACTTTATTCTCGTAATATTTTGACTTTTTTCTCGTAATATTTTGACTTTAATCTCGTAATATTTTGACTTTCTTCTCATAATATTTTGACTTTATTCTCGTAATATTTTGACTTTATTCTCATAATATTATGACTTTATTCTCGTAATATTTTGACTTTTTTCTCGTAATATTTTGACTTTAATCTCGTAATATTTTGACTTTATTCTCGTAATATTTTGACTTTATTCTCGTAATATTATGACTTTATTCTCGTAATATTTTGACTTTAATCTCGAAATATTTTGACTTTAATCTCGTAATATTATGACTTTTTTCTCGTAATATTTTGACTTTTTTCTCGTAATATTTTGACTTTAATCTCGTAATATTTTGACTTTATTCTCGTAATATTTTGACTTTAATCTCGTAATACTTTGACTTTAATCTCGTAATATTATGACTTTAATCTCGTAATATTTTGACTTTAATCTCGTAATATTTTGACTTTTTTTCTCGTAATATTTTGACTTTAATCTCGTAATATTATGACTTTTTCCTCGTAATATTTTGACTTTTTTTCTCGTCATATTATGACTTTTTTCTCGTAATATTTTGACTTTTATTCTCGTAATATTTTGACTTTAATCTCGTAATATTTTGACTTTAATCTCGTAATATTTTGACTTTATTCTCGTAATATTATGACTTTATTCTCGTAATATTTTGACTTTTTTCTCGTAATATTTTGACTTTTTTCTCGTAATATTTTGACTTTTTTTCTCGTAATATTTTGACTTTTTTTCTCGTAATATTTTGACTTTTTTTCTCGTAATATTATGACTTTAATCTCGTAATATTATGACTTTTTTCTTGTAATATTATGACTTTATTCTCGTAATATTTTGACTTTTTTCTCGTAATATTTTGACTTTTTTCTCATAATATTTTGACTTTAATCTCGTAATATTATGACTTTTTTCTCGTAATATTTTGACTTTTTTCTCGTAATATTATGACTTTTTTCTCGTAATATTTTGACTTTATTCTCGTAATTTGCCCTCCAAAATATTTTTTTTTTCTCTTAGTCTGGCCCTAATACTCCGTCGTAGGTGCACAGATGTCCTGGCCTACAAATATTGTGTGTTTTGCAAAGACTCATCAGTTTGAAGGATAAGTGATCTGACCTTCTTGGGACACTGCATCTCTCGAGCCAGGCTGAGCAGCAGCTCGTGGGAGATCGGGTCCACCAGGTTGAGGAAGGCGGCGTTCTTGTACAAGATGTCGTTGAGCGAGGTGCCTTCCAAGCCGAGATCCTAGCAGAGCGAGACGAGAGGAGAAAGACACTGTAAAACACATCCTGCAGTGATCTCAATTAAAAGTGTCTTCCAGTGAGAATAAAGTGCATTAGTGGAGGAAAACGAGGCGCTGCCGTGTGTCAAGGGCGCCGCGACTGGAGACGGAGAGATAAAAGATGTGTTTGGGTTTAAATATTCATTAAAGGAGACAGGAGCTTTTTCACCGACTGTAGCAGAGAGGAGAGTCTGGAGGGAGTCGCAGGGAACACTGTGTTTTAGCATATATAATCACAGTTTCATGGCAGCGAGCCACAACGCTAACGCCAACACGCCTCAGCATCGCCGCCTCACACGGACCGATCTGATGGGAAGACCTCGGAGATTAGTTTAGGTCATGTTTCAACATACATAAGCCCCGTTTACACGAAGGGAAAACGCAGATATTTCCAGGCGGTTTGGCCTCTCATTTACACGAAAACCCCGTTTTTATCACAGAAAACGATTATTTCTAAAAACTCCGGGCAAAGTGGAGAATTTGGAAAACTCCGGTTATGTGTTGTCGTGTCAGCTGGGAGAAACGGGGTTTTAGCTTCTCACGCTCATTAGGCTATGCGCCAGAAAATGCTTAACGTCATGTGAGCTTTGTTTTGAAAGGAACAGGAAGTGGCTCGTGTTATTCGTTGTTGTTGATTCTGAGGATTCTGATTGGCTTGCATGGCTTTATCCTTCTCCCTACACTGCCGCCCAGAGGTTTGGCAGAGTTAGAATGGCGCTCGACGGCGTATTTATGCGGGTTGATGTAAATGACAACTTTTTTGAAAACGATGTTGTGTGCACGATGTTATTTTTGAAAACGGAGGGGGGGAAATATTCGTTTCTCTAAATACCCTGCTATGTATAAACGTGGCCATACATTTAAAGGAACAGTTCATCAAACTGCTCCATCCCTCTGTACATGACGTGAAAAACCTCTTGATGCATTAAAGGTACAGTTCACCCAAATATGAAGATCCAGTCATCGTCTCCATCCGGTCAGCTGATGGAAAGTCAGGTGATTTCTGGAGCTTCATAGTAAAACAGAGCTGCAGCGTTCTCCTAAACACCTGAAGTAGCTGGAGACTTTTACCTTTTATCAAAGGTGTAAATAACGTCTGTTTAAATCAGTCTGGGGTCTCGTGGCGTCTGGAGACTTTGGATCACACCGTAAAATATGGCTGGGTTTAAAAAACAACAACTTTCTGGTTCAATTCGATCTTCTTTTGAATTATCTGATCTTCTGATATATTCCTCCCTCTGTGGATGCAGATTTAAATCTCTGACGGCTGTTTGTGCCAAAATAATCCCACAGGTTCTTTAAAATGTGAAAGTTTCCATTTTGTCTTCATCTAGAGGCTAATATCATGACAACATCCAATTTATTTCTACAAAGGCAGAATTTAAGCAGCGATTCCTGAAACTATACAAATAGATTTTTAATGTCACATTAATATTTTTCCTGGTTAGAAGGTTCCAGCTCAACTGAAATATATCAAACTGAATCAAATCAAATCCAGCTGGAGCTTTTTTAGTGTTTTTATTGTTGAATTAAAACCTCTGAAATGACAAAATATTTCACTATTGGCGAGCAGTCAGAGATTTTAATAGAACTGTGAGGAAATATTTTAGTCTGAAAATGTCATTGTTGGATTTTTGGATAGAGCCATTTATGTTTTTATGTTTTAAATCAAGTCTCCAGCTGCTTCAGTTGTTTTGCTGCGACTATGTTTTACTGTGAAGCTCCAGAACTGTTTTGTGGACGACGACACTTCACCTGACTTGATATCATCAGGAGGAGGAGAGGATGAAGTTATAATTTTTGGGTGAACTGTTCCTTTAACTGAGCGCCGTCCCTGATGTAGCTGGATGAATCCCTGGTTCCCCCCTTTGGACTGAGACTGATATGACTGAGAGGCACATCAGGACCCAGATGTTCTTCAAACAATGACAGTGATTTAGATGTTTTGTTGTCCGTCCAAACAGAATTGTTAACCTGACTCTCTCCAGATGAATTTGGTTCCGCCTCGCTCCACTCATCCATCTGGGATCGCTCCATTGGAGATGTGTTTCAGAAGGCTGGGCCTTATCAAAAATCCTCGCATGTGATTGGATAAACCACTTGTCTGTCATCTTTATTGACGCGCTACTTCAACCACTCACATCGAAACCAACCTGCTGACGTCGATGAGAGCGACGTTCTTTTAACGAACAAATATTGGGTAGATTGGACGACACGGATGAAACAGCAGCATCAATGTTGACGCTTGCTTCCTCGATGCGAGCCGCTATTGTTGTCTGAATCAAAACAGTCGCTTCTCCGCTACGTCACATCTATGAAACTCCCGCCCGGCGGTCCTGATTGGCTCGACCTGAAAATCTGGTGCCGAAATCCCTCCCAACGGGAGCGATCCCAGATGGATGTGAGTGGAGCTAGGCGGAACGAAATGCATCTGGAGAGAGTCAGGTTAGAATTTGACAGATCACGCATACATTTTCATTTTTGGCTGCACTGCTCCTTTAATCCCACCAGCACATGCACATCCCTCTTCCCATCAGCAGCACCTTTAAATGTCAGATTTGGAGTAAACACGACTGAAGCGTTTGTGCAGCACTGACAGCTGTCACAGCAGCCGACTCACCGATCCGACAGATCGACAGGATGAGCAGTGAAAACACACCGAGCCGACTCAGAGCAGGAAGGTTTCAGGTGACCTTCTGAGCGTGACGAGGCGAGCGGCGGTACAATCTGCCTCCATCATCACGTCCGTCCTGCTCCTCCTAACGAGGCGAGCTGTGATGACAAGCTCTGGTTCGGCCCATGAAACTTTAATTAGAGGAGCAGAGCTCTGAGACGAGCAGCGTGCACATACCTGCACATTCATTCTCTCTCCGACACAATCGGCGCTGATTGTGACGGACAGTTTGAGGGGGAGGCTGACAGCTCCACATTACCGGCTCCCCTTCTAACAAGGGCGACGGTAAATACAGACTGAACCCAAGGCGGAGCTGCTGCTGCTGCCCGTCTGACAAACACCGTGTAAAAATATCTTCCCTTCTGAGTTTAGACACCGTCGATTGTCACATGCGAGCTCCGGCACGGAGACACGAATCCTTCGGCGTCTCTGCAGCAGAGCTCAGATCGCTCTCGTATCTGGAGCAGAGCTGGCTGTTACACACCAATTAACTCCGCCACGAGCTCCTTCTTCTGAATTCACGGAGCAGAATCTCTCAGACATCTGCGAGAAGATAAAGCAAAGCTTATTTAATAAAAGTGGAGCTCATTTGGAGGAAGCGAGCCCGTGTCCCCTGTGATGAGGCTGTCACGGAGCCCGGGCGAGCCACTTTATCTCCTCGGCTTGATTAAGGAGCTTCCACTCTCTCCTGTGTCGAGGCTTCACAGTAATTAACGGCGGATTGGACAGCTAAAAGACAGAAGAGGGCCCGAGTGCGAGCAAACAAATGGGATCACCGGCGCTGCTGTCACATCTCCCACACACCTGGATCCTCTGACACGGGTTTTAATGCAACACGTCTCGCTGCAGGTGAGAAATCAGACCTTGAATCCAGATCCAACATCGTTTACGACTCACGACTACCTGCTCGTGTCTGCTGTCACGGTCACGAGGAGACGAGAGCATCAGACATCCTGCAACAAAAGCTTCTGCAAAACAACACAGAAATGTATTTCTGGCTGGATGACAGAGCTCTTTTGATACGATCCCGCCGGTTTTACAGATTTTCATCAGCCAAAAAGGCAAAAAAAAAAAAAAGAGAGAGAAAGGAATAATCCTTCCAAAGCTGACAAGGACTCACACGTGTACGACAGGAAAAAAAACAATATTAAAGCCCGGATTTTCATTCCCGTGACCTTCTTCCTCGAGGTGAGAGTTAATAAAACCTCTCGGAGAAGAATAATATTTTGTATTGTGAAACACATCACTCCGGGGCTGCTGCCGGAGCCCAGACCGTTACAGAGGGAGGGAGGGAGGGAGAGCAGAACAGCCTGAGGAAGGAGAGGTGAGGGAAGCTCCGAGGAAACAAGGGCAGATGTAGAGAGGAAATACATCCACATCTCATCTGAGGATAATCAGATGAGGGATAATGCAACGACACAGAGTTCAGGTTCAAATCAAACGTCAACACGTTTCCCCACATCGAGCGTGAGTCACTCCAGCAGTGTGTCACAGGTACAACGGACGCTCGGCCTACTTTCTGCTGGAGGAAGAGGCCGAGGCGGCGAGGACGGGTGATGGAGAAGAGGTGTGAGGTTGGACGGAAGGTTCAGAGGCACGATATGGATTATCTTCAGCCGATAATGAACTGGCCGATATCCAAAATATTACATCACCGTATCGACCGGCCCAAATACAGCAGCAGACAATATCATCGTCTGTGTTTTTTAGATTTGCTGTTCACCTCTTTACTTCTCCCTCTGCAGCCACACAAACAACAAATACATGCAAAGAATGAGCTGCCAGGTGGGAAAAAAACACTCTGATAAATTGAGATAAGAGTGAATATGAGTGCAAATATTGTGATATTCGATAATATCTGATATCATCCAAAGCCAAACCGATAGTTCCCTGCTTCTCACGGCTGATACGATACGATAACGTCACATTTTTATATTTTAAAAAGATGTTTATTCACACTGAACGTTATGAAAAGATGAGGAGCAACGATGGATTATTATTATTCTATAGCTCCTATAGCTTTTCCTCTGAAACTGTAAGAAAACAACGACATGTTTGGTTCTCTACACGGACGTTACGAGCAGCAGCTTGTTTGTCTTTGTTTGTCATTAAAGGTGCAGTCCGCCTCCTCCTGCGACCGAGTGTGTCGACGCCTCGCTTGTTAAATTGTTCAAAACGCGCTGTTCAGAACAGATTATCTGCTCATGTGAGAGTCACAGATCCAGTCTGAAGCCTCCTGAACGGTTCACAGACTCATCATCGACCAATGAGAGGCGTCCTGCAGCTGCAGAGCAACAGCAAACATCCCATGAGCTCTTGAGGCTGATGTTAGCTAGCGTACTATTGTTGACAGAAGCGTAAACTCAGTCGCTCGTTTCACCTCCTGCTTCGGTTTATTTCTGACTACAACTCGTTAACCTGACCTCCGTCTCATCACGGAGATCACGTGTGAGTCCAGATTCAGTCTGCAGAGCGCCGAAGCCAACGAGGAGGCTGCAGTTCCTCTGACGGCCACTGGAGGCTTCTCAGCAGATATAAACATGTTTACATTCAGGATCAATAGGTACAGAAGGTTTCCTCGCTCACAGCAGCAGTACAGGGGGGATTTTTTATATTATTTACTGGTTTGAGTGATATTAAAGGTGTTTGAGTTGGAAATGAGACTTAAACATCTACTTTCTTACGATTAAGGCTTAAAGTGATGACTAAGTTGGGATGTGGACACTTTTTTGAGTCGTGTTCGCTATTTGTTCAGCTTGTTAAATATCAAACAGTCTAGTTTGTCCACTGCACCTCCTCTTGATGTCAGCAACAAACCTGCCGAGTGTGAAACCGATCGGATGAACGATTCTGGAGATACGTGAGGAACAGACGGACAGATGCACGAAATCTGGCTCGAATTATCGGCTCTGATTTCACTGATAGGAGACAAAACAGGCTGATAATCAGGGTGCATCCCTGCAGGAGGTCAGAGGTCAGGGCCTGCAGGAGGACACCTGTGGCTCTGCAGGATATTCACATCAACATGCACACAGACACAGACAGACACACAAACAGCTGCTCCATCTGTTGCTGCGGGGCTGTGCGGGCTGTGCGTGTCTGCGGGCTCCAGCAGCAGATGTAAACAGCTCGAGCCGTGCGCACTTCGCCTCCTTACCTTCCTCAGCAGTTTGAGCACGTCGGTCGCCTGCTCGATCCTGCGGTCGCGCAGCAGCTTCTGGATCTCCTTGATCCACGCCACGCGCCGCATGTACGGGCTGTGGTTGGTCCTCCGCAGCATCCCCGGCAGCTTGTCGGATTTGAGCATGAGGGCGAACAGAAAGTCCCCGCCGCCGCGGCCGCCCCGGTCGCTCTCTCCGGTGCCATCCAGAAGCTTGCGTCGCTTTTTGGAGAAATTCTCATTGTCCAGGCTGCTCTGCCGGCTCAGTCTGGAACCCATGGCGGTGTTTCTCGCGTTTTTTTTTTCTGTCTGTGTGTGTGTGTGTGTGTGTTGCAGCTTCAGAGAGAATATCACCAAGAGGACAAACCCATGACCGGCTCGGTTTTCCTGCTCCGGGTAGAAATCGGCGCCGTGTTGTCTGTCTGCCGTCTCACCACCATCCTCTCATGCAGCCGTCACACGCTGCTGTTATGATTGGTCTCTTCCTCCTCCTCCTCCTCCTCCTCCTCTTCCTCGGGCTACGTGCGCCTGGCTGGGATGATGAGGATGCCTCGGCGGCGGCTGCTTCATCCTCCGGCCGTCCCCGCTCCTTTACGCTGCTGTTTAGCTCCGTGCAACGTGGAGCGTCCGACCAATCCCTGCGTCTGGTGCCCGCTGCGCGTCTCCCCTCCTCCGTGCAGCTACGAGGAGAGGGAGGATGGGAGAGAGAAAAAAGATGTCTGTGTTGTTTTGAATATGTGAGGCAGGCAGGAGAGAGAGAGAGCAGTCTGATAAATCATGCACGAGTCCTCGAAATAACCACAAACACACCGCGAACACTCAGGTTCTGTTTCTGAGGGAGGATGTTCACATTTATCCTCCAAAATAAAGTTGTTGTTTTTCTGCAGTTTCACAGATTCTCTATGAGACATTTAACTTGTAATCTTGTTGTCAATCAGAAATCAAAATCATTGTCAAGGACCCTAAAGGATCATTAACTGGGTGCATCCATCTGCACAAGAGACAGATCTCAGTTAAAGGAGCAGTTCACAGTAAAACAGAGCTGCAGCGTTCTGCTAAACAATTGAAGCAGCTGGAGACTTGATTTAAATGTAAAAAAAAAAAAATAAAATTCTCCAAAACTCCATTTAAACTTTGCAGAATTATCTGTTAGCACTTCCTGTTAGCAGTGAACCTGTGGATGTACAGACAACTATCACTGGATCACTGTGATACTGAAGACAACTTAAAAACATGATGTTTCTAAGGCAGGTTCTGCACAGGTTTCTGATCTGATCTGAAAATATGTTATTTACACCCTTTTCTAAGCTGAAATCTTCACGGTAGCTGCTAAGCTAAATGTGTCACCTCGTCTGAAGTGGGTGCACAAGCTCGAACATGTTGAAGGTGTAAAAAACGACTTCTGAAAAACGTAAAAACATGAAAGAAACCCCATAAAGTGGCTTCATACAGCTTGTTCAGTGTATTCCAAGTCTTAAGAGGCCCTGAGTTGTTTTAAAGGACATTATTTACATCCTTGATGTGTGATGGGGCTTTTACTCAGCAGCTACAGTGAAGATTTCAGCTTAAAACAGGGTGTAAGTACATTTAAATCAAGTCTCCAGCTACTTCAGTTGTTTTGCTGCAACTCTGTTTTACTGTGAAGCTCCAGAAATGTTTTGTAGAGTATGAGACGTCACCTGACTTTATATTTTTGAGAAGACTGTGACTGAATTTTAAGTTGTGGGTGAACTGTTCCTTTAAAACAGAGGTGGTGTTTTTCGAATACATATAAATATATATAAAAATAACTGTTATTTATTTGTGAGCAGAACCAGAAGCGACTCTGAACACGCTGCTGGTTGAAGAGCGGTGAACTGCTCCTTTAAGACGACACCTGCTCTCCCTGTAAACATGAAGGTGTCTCCTCTCAGATTAGATTTGGTTTGTGATGTTTCTATTTTTGGGTCCCGTCATCATCGTCGTGGCTTTGACGTCTCTGATCCTGGTTCCTGCTCTCTAACAAACCCCGCCTCCTCTCCGGGCCCAGTCTGGCCCGTTCCGTCCTCGAGGTTGTAATTAGGATCGTCTGTGGCCTTAATTTAATCTGTTGTCCCCACGCTGCTGATGTGTTTTGTCAGAGCTCTGGCTCTCGGAGCGATGCCGACGAGCGACTCAATTTAACAATATGTGCAAACACGACCGACTGTCTGACAGAAGCATCAACACGGCTGCAGCGCCGAGCAGGACGGGTCAGACGGTTCTGATTCAGACGGCTCTGAGATGATTGTTGTTGTCAGAAGTGTGAGGAGACAAAAGTGGAAACTAAATCCAGCTGAACTCATAATAGCAGCCTCCATCATTACAGGCCTGCAGCCGCACATCACAACACGTGACATCACCCTGGCTCCCACCTGAGCGTCCCTGCAGGCCGTCTCACCTGTTGCCGGGGAACAACACTGTGTGATTTAATTTGCCGCTCAGTAAACAGGCGCAGGCCGTATTCCCACGGCGGCCATGTTGCTCTGACGTCAGGATGTTGTGTCCTGTAGTACTGCGGCAGGACGGCGTCCGCTCGCTGTGTGGAAACAATCAGAGGTGTGCAAAGTGTCAGAACGAGACGGACAGGCCTCCAGCTGAGGGATAAAAATACGCCTGAGCTCCGGCTGATATTTCTCCGGTGACAGTGACACGTGCACAAAAGCTGCAGGAAGGCTTTTGTGATCCGCCACAAACAGATATGTGGTCGTCCTCCTCCGCTATCAATCAGCCCCGTCCATTAAATCAGCTCTGATCCCGGGGCGGCTCTGAACCTGGGAGATCCAGAGCAGGATAGCGGTGATTAGATTTGGACACAATCACAGCAGCAGCAGCCTGCAGGCTTCTCTCAAAGAGCTTTATCAGTGTGGCCCAGCGACAGCAGAGCGGGCCGGACCGGCTCAGGTACCACAGACGGCTGAGTGGCTTCCAGCTCGGACCTGAAGGCTCAGGCATCTCAATCGGCCCGACGATGCCTCCAGAATTTAAGCCGTGTAATCGACTGTGGCACGGCGTCCGAGCATGGCAACGCTGCCCGAGTCGAGCCGGTGCCGAGCTCTGCCTGCCTTTAACAAATCGCTCTCACCTTCACTTTGGCGAAGCTGCCAGACTGATATCAGACTGAAATCCAAGGTTATGGACGACTGAAGAGACAAACTCAGGAGTTTCACCTCAAACTGAGGAGACGGAGGCATCCGTCATCTGAGAAACTGCCGTCTAGATTCTAAAAAATGATCAAATGAAAGGCAACAAATCCAGATTTCTGTAAATAATTGAATGTCAGTATTTCAAACCTTCTCGACGCATCGCTGAAGTTTCCAAGAGCTCAGAAACATTCAAAGCTCGGCTGACCTTTGCCCTCCATCCTCCTCTATCGTAATAATGATCACTTTATTCATAAAGCATCTTTAAAAACTGATTTTACAAAGTGACAGACAGGTGAAGCAAACTCAGGACAACACAACATATCAGTATGAATAAATATAAATACAAGAATAAAAGCATTGAAAACATGAAAAGTAATTACATAAAGGAATAAAAAGACGCTGAAAGGCGTGAGAATGGAAAGATTGGAAAGGATTTAAGTCTATAAAAGTGGGTTTTAAGAGGTGATTTTGAAGATGCTGCTGATTCTGCGAGCGTTATCTCGTCAGGTACGCGTGTCGAAGGACGAAATAACGACTCGATTTGTTGAAATTATGTTCGAACGAGCTGTCTGGAGCCATTTCAGTTTGATTTTTTGGGTTGTTTTTAACGTCTCCGGCTACTTCAGCTGTTTAGAAATGTTTCCTGGACTACGAATCTTCACCTGACTTCACATCAACATGTTGGTGAGGAGATGACGGACAGGAGGGAGTCTGAGAGGAGTGCAGGACTTTTTGAGCAGTTTTTCTGGAGATGGTCCAGCGTTCGTCTCACTCTCTTCATGTGTCTGTACTAAAAACACTCTCAACAATAAGGGAACATGCTTATTATCCAGAAACCACCACGGCTCATCAGCGTCACAGTGTGACACCTGAGCTAACCTGAATACCAAAGATGACACACCGTGTTCTCTGACGGTATGAAGCCGGTCAGACTGAACACCTCGGCATTATCACCGACACGCTGACAGTCAGCTGATCGGCTCGTTCTTCTGTCTCTGTCCGTCTGATATTCTCAGTCTGTCTGTCTGTTTGGTGAGTGACTCTTCTGCTTCTCGTGATGATATATCTGTGTTTTGCCGCTCTGGATCTGACAGATGAAGACTCCAGTGTGTTGATGTTCACAGGAAAATGGTTGGGAAGTCCCTGATTGCCGGTCTGGTGGTCCTTCTGGTGGCCGCGGTGAGCCTGTTCCTGGGGGTGTTCATGGGCCTGGGGAAGAAAAACACTCCTCCCCCCTCGGACCACTTCTACTCGAAGGCCGCTGTGGCCGCTGACGCTGGGAAGTGTTCAGAAGTGGGGAGGTAAGAGCACTCCGACGCTTCGCTCCCGTCTCTGAACTATGTGCCGGCGTCGCTAAGTGTTTTCTCGTGTTCTCAGGGACATTCTGAAGAAAAACGGCTCGGCCGTGGACGCTTCCATCGCCGCCCTGCTCTGTGTCGGCCTCCTGAACGCTCACAGCATGGGCATCGGAGGAGGGCTCTTCTTTGTCATCTACAACGCGACCACGGGTGAGTGTGTGCGTCAGAGCTTCTCAACACAGTTAAAGGGATAGTTCGGAATTTTGGACTTAAGGCCTATTTTCCAAGTCAACCGGTGTGTTTGAGACGTCTGGAGACGTTTTCAAGACATTTCATTCAGGTCCTCCTAGTCGCCGAGTTCGCTGTGCTATGGCTAGCGCAAGTCAACGGATCTAGCTAGCATGGCATTAAAAACACTCATACCGACTCCACAGTCTCCTCCTTCTTCCTCCTCCTCCTCCTTCCTCCTCCTCCTCCTCCTCCTTCTTCTTCTTCTTTCTCCTCCTTCTTCTTCCTCCTCCTTCTTTCTCCTCCTCCTCCTTCTTCCTCCTCCTCCTCCTTCTTCTTCTTTCTCCTTCTTCTTCTTTCTCCTTCTTCTTCCTCTTCTTCTTCCTCTTCCTTCTTCCTCTTCCTCTTCTTCCTTCTCTCCTTCTTCCTTCCTCTTCCTCCTCCTTCTTCTTCCTCTCCTTCTTCTTCTCTCTTCTTCCTCTCTCCTTCCTTCTTCTTCTCTCCTCCTTCTTCCTTCCTTCCTTCCTCTCCTTCTCTCTTCTTCTTCTTCCTTCTTCCTCCTTCTTCTCCTCCTTCTTCCTCTCCTCTCCTTCTTCTTCCTCCTCCTTCGTCCTCCTCCTCCTCCTCCTCCTTCTTCTTCTTCTTTCTCCTCCTTCTTCCTCCTCCTCCTCCTCCTCCTTCTTCCTCCTCCTCCTTCTTCCTCTTCCTCCTCCTTCTTCTTCCTCCTCCTTCTTCTTCTTCCTCCTCCTTCTTCTTCTTCCTCCTCCTCCTCCTTCTTCCTCCTCCTCCTTCTTCTTTCTCCTCCTTCTTCCTCCTCCTCCTCCTTCTTCTTCTTCTTTCTCCTCCTTCTTCCTCCTCCTCCTTCTTCTCCTCCTTCTTCCTCCTCCTCCTCCTTCTTTCTTCTTCCTCCTCCTCCTTCTTCTTCTTCCTCTTCCTCCTTCTTCCTCTTCCTCCTCCTCCTTCTTCCTCTTCCTCCTCCTTCTTCCTCTTCCTCCTCCTTCTTCTTCCTCTTCCTCCTTCTTCTTCTTCCTCTTCCTCCTTCTTCCTCTTCCTCCTTCTTCTTTCTTCTTCCTCCTCCTCCTTCTTTCTTCTTCTGCATGCAGGTTAGTTTTTTTTCAGATATTATTCTATCAACACAGATATGTACATTGATAGCTATGTCACAGCTTCATTCTATTTCAGTGACTGGATAGGTTTGTAATGCCATGCTAATAAGATCCGTTGACTTGCGCTAGCCATAGCACAGCGAACTCGGCGACTAGGAGAACCTGAATGAAATGTCTTGAAAATGTCTCCAGACGTCTCAAACATACCGGTTGAGTTGGAAAATAGGCCTTATGTCCAAAATTCTGAACTATCCCTTTAACCGAGCAGAAAGCACAATGAACAATCTGCCCTCTTTTTTCTGCCGAACAGGGAGGGTGGAAACCATCGACGCGAGGGAGACGGCGCCCATGAACGCCACCGAAGACATGTTTGGCAACAACACCAAGCTCTCTCGCACAGGTGGGTACGAGCTGCTTCCCGGGCACGAGTTCACTCAGTGCATTGTTGTAACAGAGCGAGAGGGATTTAAAGAGGATAAGTAATCCTAAATCTGTCAAATCCAGCCCCTCTTGGATGTTTCATCATGCTTAACAACCTTTTTTGTGTGTCTCCTGCTTGCATCTGCTGCCTGCTGCATCATAATAATGGGTCATTCCATGAAATCGGTGCCTTTTGAACTTTGAAAAGTTAAAGTTTAAATTATATTTAATTGCTATTTTTTCAGTAGCCAGGAATTAAAGACAGTTTAAAATGACAAGAAATTATATTGTGCCATCTCAGCTATGGAATTTCATATTTTATAACTGTTTTAGTCAAGTCCTGTTACTGGAAAGGTAACAGGGTTGACAGTAACAGGGTTGACCATTTCAAGCTAATTTGCCCATTGCTAGCTAAAACAAATGTTAGCTAAAGCACATGCTATGTACTTTGAAAGGAAATTACATGTACATATTGATTATATTATGAGAAATAAATAATTGTTTGGATTTATGTGTTAAAAAATGGTAACAGGGTTGACGTTGTATGCTTGTCCCCCTGGTTCAACCTTGAAAAAACATCAAAAATAGCACATCAGAGATGAGCAAAACTGACTTGTCACTGAGCTGTTAGCATCCTGGTTCAGAGATGATGCAACCTCCTGTAAATCATGTCAAATCTAGAATGTACCGTTATTTTGATAGGGTTTTTTGGTTAGGGTAACAGGGTTGACATAAAATTAGGGGACACCGATAAATTGGTAAATATTTATTACAATTAATATATATTTTTACCAAAAACACTGTTTCACAATAAGATCATACTTAAAACAATATGTAAATGTGAACATTTTAACATTTTGCCAACATTTTACAAATTAAAAGTCCTGCTGACGTACAACAACAGCAGTGAGGGACAGGCCAAAAACCTCACCCTCATCAGCTTAAAGATCATTTTTATTATTTAAAATAATATTTAATTGATTTTAATTTGATGTTTTATTGAGGAGAGAAGACATGGTAATGTTATATTTTCAAATTACATCTTTGTTTGCTGTTACTGTAATTTTATGACTGATAATTTCTTGGGGACACAAAAGGCACCGATTTCATGGAATGACCCTAATATACTAAATCTGTCTCTTAGTATGAAAAGTCCTCCTGAAATTCACAGTAGTGTTTCATAACAGGTGGATTGTCCATAGCCATTCCCGGGGAGATCCGCGGTTACGAGATGGCCCACAGGAGGCACGGCCGGCTGCCGTGGAAGGACCTGTTCGAGCCCAGCATCGCCCTGGCGCGTGACGGCTTCCCCATAGGAAAAGCGTTGGCGCACGCCATCTTCAAGAGCAAAGACTCCATTCAGAGAGACGCCAACATGTGGTGAGGAAGACGAGTCAAAGCATCTGCTACCTTTTTCTATTTTTACGCCCGGTGTGCACGCTCGTCACATCAACACATGAGATGTGAAGCTACAGCGAGCAGATGGTTAGCTTAGCTCTCCGGACAAACGCTAACCGAAGTGACAGTTGTGTTTTTTCTACTCGAACAGTGTTGACTTCTACAGTTTACTTGTTGTCTTCTCTCTCTGTTTTTTCTCGTCAGCGAGGTGTTCTGTGACTCTCAGAGAAACATCCTGAAGGAAAACGACATCGTTAGGTTTCCAAAGCTGGCCGACACGTACCAAAGGATAGCAGAGGAGGGCCCGGATGTGTTTTATAACGGCTCGATGGCGCAGAGCATCGTGGAGGACATCCAGGCGGCAGGTCGGGTGCTGCTTTCTCTACAGATATAGATGGAGAACACTCCACTGCTAACCCTGGTTTCTTCTTCTTCCTCTTCTTCTCCTTCTTCCTCTTCTTTCTCCTTCTTCTTCTTTCTCCTTCCTCTTCTTTCTCCTTCTTCTTCTTTCTCCTTCTTTCTCCTTCTTCCTTCTCCTTCTTCTTCTTCTTTCTCCTCCTTCTTCTTCTTCTTTCTCCTCCTTCTTCTTCCTCCTTCTTCTTCCTTCCTCTGTCTTCTTCCTCCTCTTCTTCCCTTCCTCCATCTTCTTCTTCCTCTTCCTCCTTCTTCTTCTTTCTCCTTCTTCCTCCTCCTTCTTCTTTCTCCTTCTTCTTCTTCCTCTTCTTTTTCCTTCTTCCTCTTCTTTCTCCTTCCTCTTTCTCCTTCTTCCTCTTTCTCCTTCTTCTTTCTCCTTCTTCTTCCTCCTTCTTCTTCCTCTTCTTCTTCCTCTTCCTCCTCTTCTTTCCTTCTTCCTCTTCTTCTTCTTTCTCCTTCCTCTTTCTCCTTCTTCTTCCTCTTTCTCCTTCCTCTTTCTTCTTCCTTCTTCCTCCTCCTCCTCCTTCTTCCTCCTCCTCCTCCTTCTTCTTTCTCCTTCCTCCTCCTCCTCCTTCTTCCTCTTCCTCCTTCTTCCTCCTCCTCCTTCTTCTTCTTTCTCCTCCTTCTTCCTCCTCCTTCTTCTTTCTCCTCCTCCTTCTTTCTCCTCCTTCCTCCTTCTTCTCCTTCTTCCTCCTCCCCCTTCTTCCTCCTCCTCCATCAGTTAATCGCTGCGTCATCGAGACAAAACAAACCGATTTCTCTGCTATCCCTGGTTTCACACTCGCTCTGACATGTGTGCTCGTCCCAGGTGGCATCATCACCCTGGACGATTTGCTGGAGTACCAGCCGGTGCTGAACGAAAACCCACTGAGGCTGAACGTGGGGGAATACACCATGCACGTCCCAGACGCCCCCTCCAGCGGCCCCGTGCTGGCGCTCATACTCAACATCGTGGATGGTGAGCGGAAACCGGCCAAGTGCTTGTGCAGCCGAGCAGAAGAGAAAGGATGTCAGGTTTCCCCAGGTCGTCCCCTGAATGTCTCCCCGCCAGAGCTGCGACGCTGCTCGCCAAGTTTAATTCAGCCCATCTGTTCAGCCTCGGCATGTTTAGTCATGCTTTAAATAAAAAGCAGCATCATTAACTTCAGATGAAGGCTGAGATTTTAATGTGTTCATATATGATCACATATCCAGACGGCTGAAAGGCTTCGTGTTGTTATTAGAATTGCAGTTTAATGAGAGAGAGAGGCTTTTAGCACCATGATGGAGAAGAAGTCATTAGGCCCAGAAAATGTGATTCTTCATTTACTCCAGACGTGGTTTTCTTTTTTTCTTCTTCTCTCCTTTGGATGTTTTGCAGGCTACAACTTCACAGGCACGAGCGTGTCGACGGCAGAGAAGAAGACTCTGACGTACCATCGCATTGTCGAGGCGTTTCGCTTCGCCTACGCCAAGAGGAGCAGACTGGGGGACCCGCGATATCTCAACATCACTGATGTAATTCTTCTTCTTCCTTCTCCTCTTCCTCTTCCTCCTCCTCCTCCTTCTTCTTCCTCCTCCTCCTTCTTCTTCTTCTTCTTCTTCTTCTTCTTCTTCTTCTTCTTCTTCTTCTTCTTCTTCTTCTTCTTCTTCTTCTTCTTCTTCTTCTTCTTCCTCCTCCTCCTCCTCCTCTCCTTCCTCCTCCTCCTCCTTCTACTTCTTCTTCTTCCTCCTCCTTCTTCTTCCTCTTCCTTCTCCTTCCTCTCCTTCTTCCTCCTCCTTCTTCTTCTTCTTCTTCCTCCTCCTTCTTCCTCCTCCTTCTTCTTCCTCCTCCTCCTTCCTCTCCTTCTTCCTCCTCCTCCTTCTTCTTCTTCCTCCTCCTTCTTCTTCCTCCTTCTTCTTCCTCCTCCTCCTTCCTCTCCTTCTTCTACTTCTTATTCCTCCTCCTCCTTCTACTTCTTCCTCTCCTTCTTCTTCTTCTTCCTCCTCCTCCTTCCTCTCCTTCTTCCTCCTCCTCCTCCTTCTTCCTCTTCCTCCTCCTCTTCCTCTCCCTTCCTCTCCTTCTTCCTCCTCCTTCTTCTTCTTCCTCCTCCTTCTTCTACTTCTTCTTCTTCCTCTCCTTCTTCTTCCTCCTTCTTCTTCCTCTTCCTCCTTCCTTTCCTTCTTCCTCCTCCTTCTTCTTCTTCCTCCTCCTTCTTCTTCCTCTTCCTCCTCCTCCTTCCTCTCCTTCTTCCTCCTCCTTCTTCTTCCTCCTTCTTCTTCCTCCTCCTTTATACTGGACAATTGTAAGGATGCAAAATTTTACGCACATTCACTTTAAATCCCATCAGTTAATCGCTGCATTATCGAGACAAAACAAATCGATTTCTCGAAATAACAAGACAGTTCTCACAGTGTTAAAGATCTGGATTATCTGGACCCACTCCAGAAGTTAACAGGCTTTATTCTGGGCCGAAACTCATCCTCTATCGACGTTTGGTGGAAATCTGTTTCATAGTTTTTGTGTAATCCTGCCGACACACCAACAAACACACTCATAAAAACACAACCTGCCTGGTGGAGGTCATGATTGAGCCACCGTAGTTCTGCTGTTTACCAGTTTTCTCGCCACGCCGACTGACGCACTTGTTTTCTTCTCCTCAGCTCATCCACAACATGACCTCAGACTACTTTGCGGACGGCATCAGGAGTAAAATTACAGACGACACCACCCATCCAGACAGCTACTACGAGCCGGACTACTTCGTCCCGGACAACCACGGGACGGCTCACCTGTCGGTCATCGCGGAGGACGGGAGCGCCGTGGCGGCGACCAGCACCATCAACCTATAGTGAGCAGCTTCAGGCCGTCCTGCAGAGCGAAACATGCGTCTCCTGAGCTGTGATGGTTCTTATCAGTGACTCACTCATTACAAAGCTGTTTTATTCCTGCAGCTTCGGCTCCAAAGTCATGTCTCGATTCGACCGGGATCATTTTCAACGACGAAATGGACGACTTCAGCTCTCCGCACATGACCAACGGGTTTGGAATCCCTCCGTCGCCGAACAACTTCATCCAACCAGGTGCGTCTGGACTGAATCATCACAGTCGTTCCGCTCCGACCCCGAGTTTAGGTTTAAACCACGCGGACACGTCTGTGCTGACGGATGGGAGGGTTTCTCTAAATTAAGCCTGTGAGAGGATGTTGTTGGACCGTTTATCTGGAGGCAGAGGTGATGTTCTCGCTTGTTCCTGCATCCGTCACTGTCAGGACGTCTGATAGCTCTCAAACAGCATCGCTCTGAAAGACAGGAGTCGATTTGCAACCTTCTCCTGTTGTTCTTCGGTTCGTTTAGTCATTTTGAGCACATATTTAATTAATGTGGCTGTTTTTAGACTAAAAAGCTGCATTCTAACGACACGCTGCTGACTTCAGACAGATTAGCATCCTCCTAAATCGCGTAGAGACTCGACTTGCGTTGGTCTCTGCAGAAAGCGAGAAACTCTCTGGTATTAAATCCTTCTTTTAACACTGACCGTGATGTGACGGTTCCTATTTAACGTAGGTGTAAGTGCACCTGGTTGTTGCGACGTCGTTCGGTGCACGTCGTTTTTTATCAGCTACATGATTAGCATCAAGCTTCCTCCACATGAAGACGAAGAAACCAGATAACGTTGGTGGTAGAGACGGAAACAGAAATGGGGAGCCTCGCAAATCTCACTTCTTGCCTCCCAACATTAAATCCTGAATGTCTCAAACGCCGTTTTTCCACCGACAGTACCAGCTCGCCTCGCCTCGGCTCAGCGTGGCTCTACTTGGTTTGGTTTCAGACGCGTTTCCATCTAGAATTAGTATCTCTTCAACGTGGGCGGGTCGTCATCAACGTGGGCGGGTCGTCATCAACGTGGGCGGGTCGTCATCAACGTGGGCGGGTCGTCATCAACGTGGGCGGGTCGTCTTCAACGCGGGCGGGTCGTCATCAACGTGGGCGGGTCGTCATCAACGTGGGCGGGTCGTCATCAGTGACGTACTTATCCACGCGACACATAAACAGGGCTAGCTGTGGGCGACGCTAAACACGTCCACCTTTTCATTTCCTGTCGCACCATCAAGCTCGTTCTGGATGCGTCTTCAGCGACAACACTCAGGAGCGTCTCCACCTCTGCCACGGTCCACGCCGTGTTCCTGCGCGTTGTTCCTTCCATGGAATCGCTGTGTTGACTGAACGCAGATGCTAGTTTTTAAAGGTAGCGGGTGTCAGGCTCGGACGTCGCGCTCGTCAGGAGTCGTCAAGTGGCGTCGCTCTCTGTCCAATCAGTGGCCAGCTGCCAGCTTACGTCACACAGAAGTATCAGCTCAGCTCGGTTGGAACGTATACGGAGGTGATACTAAAAAGCTCCACTTTAGCAGGTACCAGGTACCAGATTTCAGTAATGGGAACGCAAAAAAGGCGAGCTGAGTCGAGGCGAGGCGAGCTGGTACTGTCGGTGGAAAAACGGCATAAGTGTCCTTAAATTTAACGATGACGAGTCTGAGGTCATTCTGTCTGTTACACCCGATGCCGTCAGGTAAAGTCTGTTTTATTAACATACTGCAGATTCACAGTCTCATTTCCAGAACATTTGTTCCGACCTCTGCGTTGACGACCGAGTCAAAATGTGTTTCAGTCTCGTTCCTCCGGCTCGAGATGATTTAAAAAATGTGTCATTCTGTATTTTTGGTGAGTTTACAGAGAGTTGAACATCTTTTATCTGCTCTCAGCTTGGTTTCATGAAGCTCTGTGCTGGGATATCAGCCAGGCCTCCCTCAGAAGGTCTCAGGTCGCACAGACTGATTCACATCTAATCTGCCTCGTCTGGTCTGATTTTCTTGTTCTGGACTTTGTGACTGAAAGATGCTGCAGAAATAAAACGTACCATCATTATTATTCTCTCTGTCTGTTGCAGGCAAGAGGCCGCTGTCTTCCATGTGTCCTACAATCATCTTCGACAAAGACAACAGAGTGAAAATGGTCGTCGGAGCGTCCGGCGGCACCAAAATCACCACGGCCACCGCTTTAGTAAGTGTGACTCGGTCACGTCTCCGTCCTGCAGACGCTCACAGTCAGTGATTTGAAACTCTCTTTTTCCTCTCGTCTGACGGAAACAGGTCATCCTGAACTCCCTGTTCTTCAACTACGACCTAAAGAAAGCCGTGACGGAGCCGCGAGTTCACAATCAGCTCAACCCGAACATGACAGTAGTGGAGCAGGGCTTTGAAAAGGTGAGTCACACCTGGAGGCTGAAGATGCCGTCTTACCCAGCATGCCTTGTGCTTTCTGACTGATTTATCTCCATACAAGACGACATTTATTTCAAATCACGTCAGTGTGAAAATCAACTTGAAACAAAAACAAATTTGGCGTTTCTTTTTCTTTAGTCTCAGATTGCATTAAAGGGAAAAATCACCCCAAGATCAAAAACACACGATGCTCTTTCAATATATAGGATCCCTAATAATCAATTATCTTATTTATTTTATTAGGATACCAATATGGGTCCAATTCTGCTACATCTTATTAGACATCACGGAGAGCAATTAACGATATTCGGAACCGATAACCTGCACATTTGCTGTAAAAATTCAAATCTCTTTAATTAGTTTATTTTATTTGCAATCTGACATAAAAATCACTGATACTGATAAAAGGAAAAATGCTGAATATCGGCCTGATAATCGTCCAGACTGATGATTCTGACAGTGTTTTAGCTGCCTGACAGTTCAGATAATAAAAAATCTACTATGAACTATGTTGTTTAAGTGGATGAAGTGTGAGACCAGAAAATCAACTTGAAAAAACCTTAAACAAAAACAAATTTGGTGTTTCTTTTTCTTTAGTCTCTAAAATTGCATTAAAGGGAAAATTCACCCCAAAATCAAAAACACACATTGCTCTTATATTGCTTATAATCTTATAATGCTCTTAAACGATATTCGGAACAGATAAACTGCACATTTGCTGTAAAAATTCAAATCTCAGTGTCAAAAGTGATGAAGTGTACGGAAGCGTATTGCATTCACTTGATAAATTTATTTTTTGGTTTGTTTTTCTGAGTAATTTATTTTTTGTCTGTTTTTCGGAATAATTATTTCTGTTTTTCTGAGTATTTTTTTTTTCTGTTTTTCGGACTAATTTTTTTCCTGAGTTTACGGAGCATTTGAAGATCCGTTCATTCATTGAGAGCTCGACTTCATGGCTACAAACATGACCGACTTGTTCAGTTTAATCAAGTTTTACTTTGATCTGGGTTTAAGACACTGGGAGATAGTCCTGTCTTTAACTCATATAGATGGTATTATCATTAGTTTGTCAAGGCATGTATGTGCGGGCAGGAGTCACCATAGGTCCACGACATGGTCCACGGGAGAACGGGAGTCTGTTACAGGTTGGATGTTCTCGCGGGAGTTCGAAGTATCTCGATATTTCAGAAAAAAAATTACTCTGAAAAACAGAAAAAAAATAAATTACTCAGAAAAACAGAAATAATTATTCCAAAAAACAGACAAAAAATAAATTAGTCAGAAAAACAGAAATAATTATTCCAGAAAACAGACAAAAAATAAATTAGTCAGAAAAACAGAAATAATTACTCAGTAAAACAAACCAAAAAATAAATTTATCAAGTGAATGCAATACGCTTCCGTAGAAGTGAACCTCAGCACTGTTCTTAAGTACAATTTTGAGGTAGTTTATTGAGTATTTCCTTTTTCTGCTGCTTATATATTCCTCTAGTAACTAGTTACTTTGCATATTCAGATTATTTTATCAGATAGTGTTGTGGGTGGGGCACATGTATATTTTTTAATTAGTTCATTTTATTTGCAATCTGACATAAAAATCACTGATACTGATAAAAAGAAAAATGCTGAATATCGGCCTGATAATCGTCCAGGCTGATAATCCTGACAGTGTTTGAGCTGCCTGACAGTTCAGATAATAAAAATCCAGAGGGAATGTTGTTTCAGTGTTTGACGTTTACCTGCACAAGACTCTTCTCCTGTGTTTGTGTCTCGGTCCTCATGCAGAGCGTCCTGGAGGGTCTGGTCCAGAAGAACCACGTCACACAGCTGCTGCCGGCTCCGGACTCGGTGGTCCAGGCGGTGGTGCGGCAGGGAGAGCGTCTCTGCGCCGAGTCCGACCCCAGGAAAGGAGGCTATCCGGCGGGATACTGACGGGCGACCTCCTCCTCCTCCGCTGCTCTCCGTCTGGACCGTCTCCTCAAAGACACTCGGACAAACAGAGCGAGCGGCGACACAAAGTCTGCACTGAAGACTCCAGCAGCGTTTAAGCTAAGAGACACACGGCGAGATGAATCCCAAGAGACTCATCACACAAAACCTCTTTTTACTCAAACTCAATTTTTCAGCAGTACTTCTTGTTTTGGAATTATTTTTTGAGTTTTGAAGTAAAAATCAGAGGCTGCACCTAGTTTGACTCGTGTATCATCACTACTGGACGCCGGTCAGGACGGTGATGACATCTGCTTTATTTAAAGGGATATTCCGGTGTAAGTTTAATCCATGGTCTAACACACCGTGACACCGAGTAAGACTCCCCCTCGAGAGGTCAAGTTAGCTGACCGCTAGCTTAGCTAGTTTTAGCAACCTCAGAAAAGACCGCACGATAACAACACACTGCAGCTTATGTCTCCAACTAGAAACCGCCATCAAAAAGCCACAATTAATGGTGAGAACAGCAGCAAACTTCAGCAACAGTACATGTACAGTCCCAGCACACAGTACGAAGCATCAAACATCTGCTAGCTTTGCTGGATTTGTATTAAAAACACAGCACAACTCACCCTCTCCTCCAGCAGCCTGCCTGTGTGGGGAAGCCCTGACGAGTCGACTTACCGAGTGCAGTAGATTTCTGCAGCTCAAGGATGAAAATGTCTGATTATTCCTCCATTACTTCCGTTCTTTTCCCTGTCAGCTCTCGATAATAAGAACTGAGCGTTCCATGGAGTAATAATCAGTACATTTTCATCCTTGAGCTGCGGAAATCTACTGCACTCGGTAATCGACTCGTCAGGGCTTCCCCACACAGGCAGGCTGCTGGAGGAGAGGGTGAGTTGTGCTGTGTTTTTAATACAAATCCAGCAAAGCTAGCAGATGTTTGATGCTTCGTACTGTGTGCTGGGACTGTACATGTACTGTTGCTGAAGTTTGCTGCTGTTCTCACCATTAATTGTGGCTTTTTGATGGCGGTTTCTAGTTGGAGACATAAGCTGCAGTGTATTGTTATCGTGCAGTCTTTTCTGAGGTTGCTAAAACTAGCTAAGCTAGCGGTCAGCTAACTTGACCTCTCGAGGGGGAGTCTTACTCGGTGTCACGGTGTGTTAGACCATGGATTAAACTTACACCGGAATATCCCTTTAATAACCCGATTTTACGTATGACACGGTGCCAAACATATTCAAAACAACCAAGTAAGTACCAGTAATAAGAATAATAATAATAATTAGGGCCAATGATGATGTCAAAATTAAGAAATGTTTGAGGTAAGACTCTGAGTGGTTGTAGGTTGTCCGTTTAGTATTTTCATTTCTTTTATTGTCGAAAGGAAAAAAATTGTGAATAATTGGACGATTTGTCTGAAAACTTGGAAGGCGGGGAGGTTGTTTTAATGTCACAGCATTAATTAATGATAAAGTAGACATGGAGGCAGGAATAAGCGTGAAAACAAGGACACCTCAGGTCGTCTGCCTGTCCGACCCCATCACCTCTCTCCTGACGTCAGCTGATCCTGGATCCGACACTATTCAACAGAACCTGTGCTGTTTTCTACCGTGACTCTTTACTGAAACTTTTGAACTGTAAATGTTTAATATCGAGTAGAGGTTCAGTGAATGTATAGTGTGTTCTGAAAAATACATTTGCAGATATATTTTTCTAAACATGCATTGTTCTTACGCCATGTTTGTTGCCATGCTTGTTATTAAACATTTTGAACAAAGATGTTATATTTTACCAGACGGCCCTCTGGGTATTTCTGTACTGTTTAATCAACCAAGATCTCATCTTTTATTTGAGGTTTTTGGCATTTTTTGCTCGATTAACGACTTGTTTCAGCACCAAAACACTCACAAAGTTTTTGAGGACGACGGTTCAGTCCCGGTCGAACGAGGTAAACAGAACCTGAGCAGGACTCGGGACCCCTGAAGAGTCTTTCACCGTCCACTGAGTTTCAATCAGCATTCAGTAAATATCTCCACTCATGTGTGCTCGCTGAGCAAATGAAAAACCAAGTACCGCTCACAATGAGAGCGTCTGTTCGCCTTTCGGGTAAAAAAGGCTCAATCTCAGAAATGTCAGCTGCTTTTTTATTCATGACTTTTCAGAAGTTAAAAATATCATCTTCTGCTTTTCATCAGGTTTTTAAAACATCCCTGAGACGGGAGACGTTTCTCTGCTCGTGTAAATTTCTCTGCTGCATTAAAGCCACTTTGGAAGCAGCAGGATTTAATCCGAACACTAAGCTTTCTGCTCGAAGGCGTCTGATGGAAAACAATTTCCCCCAAAATCAAGAATACAGATTTTCCTGTAGTGGACTATTTATCCACTTAGATTTGTTTGGTATTGTCGGCTTTCTCTCTGATATAATGGAGCTAAATGGCTCTCAAAGTGACAAACACACAAAAAAAACCTTTTGAAAAACTCAACAGCTGAAAATCACGACCCAGTTTCACGTTTTCTTTATGCATCACCACGAAAAGTAAGGACGTTCTCATGGAAGAGAGGCAACCTCAGCACCATCATATGAACCCTCCATGCCGATGCAAACTCGTGAAGTCTCGTCGTCCACAGAACAGTCTCTGGAGCTTCACAGTAAAACAGAGTCGCAGCGTTCTGCTGAACAGCTGACAGGGTGCACGCTAACGCTTTTAGCTCAGCAGTGACAGAGAAAAGAGGTAAATAACGTCTTTTCAAATCAGTTTGGGATCTCAGGGCTTCTCCAGACTTGGATTACGTTAGACGAGGCTGTATGTGTGGAACCATTCGATGGTTTTAAGGTTGTTTCTCTGTTTTAAATCAAGTCTCCAGCTACTTGTTTTACTGTGAAGCTCCAGCAATGTTCTGTGGACTGACGAGACTTTACGTTTCCATCAGCGTGGAGGCAGGAGGTGACGACTGGATTTACATTTTTGCGTGAGCTTCATGATACGTTTAGAAAATAGTTCCTACATGAAACTGCCCTCAGCCACTTTGGAACCAGCAGGATTTAATCCGAACACTAAGCTTCCTGCTCAAAGGTGTCTGCTCGACCTGATGGAAAACAATTTCCCCCAAAATCAAAAATACAGATTTTCCTGTAGTGGACTATTTATCCACTTAGATTTGTTTGGTATTGACGAACTAAATGGCTCTCAGCGTGACAAACACAAAAAAAACCCTTTTTATAAAACTCAACAGCTGAAAATCACGACCCAGTTTCACGTTTTCTTTATGCATCACCACCAAAAGTAAGGTCATACTCATGGAAGAGAGGCAACCTCACCAAAATATGAAAATTCAGCCATCATCTAGTGAACTGTCGTAGTCCACAGAACAGTTCTGGAGCTTCACAGTAAAACAGAGTTGCAGCGTTCTGCTGAACAGCTGACAGGGTGCACGCTAACGCTATTAGCTCAGCAGCGACATAGAAAAGACGTAAATAACGTCTTTTCAAATCAGTTTGGGATCTCAGGGCTTCTCCAGACTTGGATCACGTTAGACAAGGCTGTATGTGTGGAACCATTCGATGGTTTTAAGGTTGTTTTTCTGTTTTAAATCAAGTCTCCAGCTACTTGTTTTACTGTGAAGCTCCAGAGATGTTTTGTGGACTACGAGACTTTACGTTTCCATCAGCGTGGAGGCAGGAGGTGACGACTGGATTTACATTTTTCGTGAGCGTCTTGTCCGTGAGCCAACGCACGCTTTCTTCTGCTTCATGATACGTTCGAAGTGACAAACACACAAAAAACCTTTTGAAAAACTCAACAGCTGAAAATCATGACCCAGTTTCACGTTTTCTTTATGCATCACCACCAAAAGTAAGGACGTTCTCATGGAAGAGAGGCAACTTAAACACCAAAATATGAAAACTCAGCCATCATCTCCCTCCACGATGATGAAAACGTGAAGTGTCGTCGTCCACAGAACAGTTCTGGAGCTTCACAGTAAAACAGAGTCGCAGCATTCTGCTACACAGCTGAAGCAGCTGGAGACTTGATTTAAAACAGAGAAACAACCAAAAAACAAAATAAAATTCTTTAAAACTACATTTAAACTTTGCAGAATTATCTATTAGCACTTCCTTTTTGCAGTAAACCTGTGGATGTACAGACAAATATCACCAGATTACTTTGATAGTGAAGAAAACTTAAAAATGAGATGTTTCTAAGGCAGGTTCTGCACAGGTGAGGAGCAGATTCAGTCATCATCTCCTCCTCCTGATGATATAAAGTCAGGTGAAGTGTCGTAGTCCACAGAACAGTTCTGGAGCTTCACAGTAAAACAGAGTTGCAGCGTTCTGCTGAACAGCTGACAGGGTGCACGCTAACGCTATTAGCTCAGCAGCGACATAGAAAAGAGGGTAAATAACGTCTTTTCAAATCAGTTTGGGATCTCAGGGCTTCTCCAGACTTGGATTACGTTAGACGAGGCTGTATGTAAGGAGCCATTCGATGGTTTTAAGGTTGTTTTTTCCGTTTTAAATCAAGTCTCCAGCTACTTGTACTACTGTGAAGCTCCAGAAATGTTTTGTGGACTACGAGACTTTACTTTTTCATCAGCATGGGGGCAGGAGGTGACGACTGGATTTACATTTTTGCGTGAGCGTCTTGTCCGTGAGCCGACGCACGCTTTCTTTTGCTTCATAGAAGATCGTTCCTACATGAACCTGCTCTCAGCGAGGTCTGTGGATTATCTGGACTAACTGGGTCATGATGTCTGGAAGAAGACGTCGCTGTTGAGCTCTTCAAATGTATTTTCTGAAGCTTTGTTCATCATCTCTCTCCACGATGATATAAAGTCAGGTGAAGTGTCGTAGTCCACAGAACAGTTCTGGAGCTTCATAGTAAAACAGAGTCGCAGCGTTCTGCTAAACAGCTGACAGGGTGTACGCTAACGCGTTTAGCTCAGCAGCGAAATAGAAAAGAGGGTAAATAACGTCTTTTCAAATCAGTTTGGGATCTCAGGGCTTCTCCAGACTTGGATTACGTTAGACGAGGCTGTATGTAAGGAGCCATTCGATGGTTTTAAGGTTGTTTCTCTGTTTTAAATCAAGTCTCCAGCTACTCGATTTACTGTGACGCTTCAGAGATGTTTTGTGGACTACGCGACTTTACGTTTCCATCAGCATGGAGGCAGGAGGTGACGACTGGATTTACACTTTTGCGTGAGCGTCTTGTCCGTGAGCCAACGCACGCTTTCTTCTGCTTCATGATACGTTCGAAGTGACAAACACACAAAAAATCTTTTGAAAAACTCAACAGCTGAAAATCATGACCCAGTTTCACGTTTTCTTTATACATCACCACGAAAAGTCAGGACGCTCTCATGGAAGAGAGGCAACCTCACCAAAATATTAAAAAACTCAGCCATCATCTCCCTGCACGATGATGAAAACGTGAAGTCTCATTGTCCACAGAACAGTCTCTGGAGCTTCACAGTAAAACAGAGTCGCAGCTTTCTGCTGAACAGCTGACAGGGTGCACGCTAACGCTTTTAGCTCAGCAGCGACAGAGAAAAGGGATAAATAACGTCTTTTCAAATCAGTTTGGGATCTCAGGGCTTCTCCAGACGTCGGATTACGTTAGACAAGGCTCTAAGTATGGAACCATTCGATGGTTTTAAGGTTGTTTTTCCTGTTTTAAATCAAGTCTCCAGCTACTTGTTTTACTGTGAAGCTCCAGCAGATGTTCTGTGGACTGACGAGACTTAATGTTTTCATCAGCGTCGGAGGCAGGAGGTGACGACTGGATTTACATTTTTGCGTGAGCTTCATGACACGTTTAGAAAATAGTCTGAGGTCTGTGGATTATCTGAACTAACTGGGTCATGATGTCTGGAAGAAGACGTCGCTGTTGAGCTCTTTAAATGTATTTTCTGAAGCTTTGAGTGCCATCTAGTTGCATTATATTGGGGAGAAAGCAGACGTCTCCATGGCAACCCAGATGGGTAAATAACACTTCAGGTAAGAGGTAACCTGCGGTTCATCTCGGGGTGAACTGTCCCTTTAAGACTCTGTGGTTAAAGGCATAAACAGACTCCAGACGCTGCTCTTTGTTAACACACACATGCTGCTGTCTTAAGAGCATCGGTTCATCCTGAACAGACGGCGTGGACCGGCCTCACGCTCGCCTCTCTTTGTCAGGACGAACATGTAAATACAGGATCTAAATATGTTCCCTCGCCTGAAGGCAAACCACCACGAGCATCAGCGAGAGAGCCGGCCGCTTCATATGTGAAGTATTTACATAAAGAACAGGCCTGTTTCTCAGAGCGGCCGTCTGTTTAGGCTTCACATGACATGAAGCCAAACATGGCACTGAAACTCTGCCAGCAGCCAGAGCTTTCAGGGGAGAGAGAGAGAAGTCATCAGAGACGCCATAACTGCAACCTTAAAGGGATATTCCGGTGTGAGTTTAATCCATGGTCTAACACACCGTGACACCGAGTAAGACTCCCCCTCGAGAGGTCAAGTTAGCTGACCGCTAGCTTAGCTAGTTTTAGCAACCTCAGAAAAGACCGCACGATAACAATACACTGCAGCTTATGTCTCCAACTAGAAACCGCCATCAAAAAGCCACAATTAATGGTGAGAACAGCAGCAAACTTCAGCAACAGTACATGTACAGTCCCAGCACACAGTACGAAGCATCAAACATCTGCTAGCTTTGCTGGATTTGTATTGAAAACACAGCACAACTCACCCTCTCCTCCAGCAGCCTGCCTGTGTGGGGAAGCCCTGACGAGTCGATTACCGAGTGCAGTAGATTTCTGCAGCTCAAGGATGAAAATGTCTGATTATTACTCCATGGAACGCTCAGTTCTTATTATCGAGAGCTGACAGGGAAAATAAGGGAAGTAATGGAGTAATAATCAGACATTTTCATCCTTGAGCTGCAGAAATCTACTGCACTCGGTAATCGACTCGTCAGGGCTTCCCCACACAGGCAGGCTGCTGGAGGAGAGGGTGAGTTGTGCTGTGTTTTCAATACAAATCCAGCAAAGCTAGCAGATGTTTGATGCTTCGTACTGTGTGCTGGGACTGTACATGTACTGTTGCTGAAGTTTGCTGCTGTTCTCACCATTAATTGTGGCTTTTTGATGGCGGTTTCTAGTTGGAGACATAAGCTGCAGTGTATTGTTATCGTGCGGTCTTTTCTGAGGTTGCTAAAACTAGCTAAGCTAGCGGTCAGCTAACTTGACCTCTCGAGGGGGGAGTCTTACTCGGTGTCACGGTGTGTTAGACCATGGATTAAACTTACACCGGAATATCCCTTTAAATATGACTGAAGCTGAGATATTCCCCTCACAGTTATTCCTCTACTTGTGGCTGATTAACTGGAAACTACAAGAGATGAAACTCGGTCGTTTATTTCCTTGAAAGAGGTGCAGTAATGGATCTCACGCCCGCCGGGACGCCTGAATGTAACGTTATCCGCTGAAATTGTTCTCACAAATTGTGTCAGGCGTAAGTGGAATACAGAGACGGTATCTGCCGTCGGATTATAAATGTGATCACGACTTCCTCCTCCGGATTCCAGCTTCATCAGTATTCTCCTGGTGAAATATGAATCATCCAGGCCACTGAAACACATTCATCTTGCAGCTAACTGTGATATTACCCTCATTCATCACAGAGCGGCGGGTAAATCAGCGCCGCCGTGACAGCTCCCGATAAACTCAGGACATTTCCACCACGCCGGCGCCTGGCGTGTTCGGTCTGTCTGATAACACTGGCCTCCTGCTGTGTGGGAAGCTGTTTGAGCACATGTTATATTTGTCATCAGGCCATCATTCAAATGTGAACCTGACCACGAGGGATGGAGAGATAATTCACCGTCTCCTCAGGCTTGTTTATGACTGCGGACATTGTCCTCTCTGATTATTGGCCTCGCGCCGCACGCAAACACGTCCACAGTCGCCAATTGTTCAAGATATTTATACATGAAATGCTTCAGAACAGAGCAGATCTTCATCGCCATCTAGTGGTGAGCAGCAGCGACTCAGCTCCACAGTCAAGTTTCAGAGTTGCATCCAGAATGAGTCGAGCCGTCAGAGCCGCATGGAGACGGGCGGCGCCGGCGACTGCAGCTCCTGGTCGAGCAGACGGAAGAGCATGGCGCTCTTGTTGCACTGCGAGGTTTGTCCCAGCGCGCGGTGCAGCTGCGCCTGCAGGTAGTGGACGTCCCGCAGACGCTCCTTACAGCTCAGCCGGGAGAAATACGCCGCGGCCTCCTTCAGCGTGTCAACAGCCAAAACCGCCAAATGCAAATCTGCAGGGAGACAACGAGCAGCAGTGTGTGAACAGAGGATGTGTGATAGGATCAGTGTGTAGGTGGATGGATGGATGGAGGAGGGGGGGGGGATGGTACCTGCTCGCCCTTGTCCGTTTGGCCTGAACCCAGCCACCGCCATCTGACAGCGGGCCGTCAGCAGCAGGGCTCGGCCTTTGTCCATGACGGATCCGTGAGCCAGGACGGGCTCGATGGCCTCATGGAGGACGCTCAGCGCCTGCTCAGGGACGCCCAGCATCAACTGCAGGACGGAGAGGAAGCACATGAATGTCTGCAGGCTGCACGACACCTGCAGCTGAACGTTTGTACTGAGAGAGTCGTGAAAAGAAATGGCATCAAATATCGATATTTTTTAAGGCGCCGTATCGATGTGAACGATTCCAGCAGGGAGACGACACCAGCTGACAGTCTGAAGGATCCGTCCTCAGCACAACACTCATGTGAACGCTGGATTATATTTAAGCAATATTAATCAATGTAATATTGCGATTATACAACTAATACCAACAAAAATAAAATGTATACTCAAAATATATCCACGTTGACGGACAATTTGCTCTCAAATTTTAACGTTTTTTGCGAGTGTGCGTCGCGTTTCCATGGAAACACATGGGGTCTGACTAATAACTGAAACAAAACCAGCCCCGTCAGTTACTCTTATGTGTAATGGAACGTAGTTTACCACTACAGCAAGTAGTCCGACCCATAGCAACGACCTAGCAACGGAAAGGATGAGTGAACTCTGAGCTGACGTTAATGTTTTATCGCCGTCTCGGAATTTCCCGACCTAAATCAATCCTGCACAGATAAACAGAAAATGCTTATTTTTATCGCCCAAGTTATAACAAAGGTGTTGATTTTTTTATATATATATATTTTTTATAAAACAATAGTGTCTCTCACAGCGAAGGGAACAGGCTCGGCCCGCTCGGTAAAACGGGACACTTTATTCTATGAATGTGACTTTGGCAGCTGACAGGTGGTTTGTGATTTATTTTCATGATTAATAAATAACGTTTCTAAATAATAATAATAATAGTAATAATAATAAAATACTCAGCTCGGACTTGTTTCATCTTTATCTTATTATTATCTAATAATAAAGAACAGAGAAGTTACAGATTTATCACTTTATTTACCACAAATCTTTCCTTTTTTGTCATTTGGTTCTTCTCATCTTCCTCCATCCATTCATCCAAACTGAGACCGCCAAATAAATCAAAATTAACAACAAACCGATCCATTTTGTAGCTTATTTTTCCTCCGTTTCCTGCTCCAGCTCTGACAGTTACCATGTTGCCATGGAGATACGATGATGTCACAGACTTGGCGGAGTAATACTCTGAGTAATGAGTCAGGCTGCTGTAATGCTGATTTGAGCACGGTCAAAATGTGCTGTTGACCAATCAGATTGCTCGGTCGGAACTACTTGTTGTATAATAAAAATTGAATATCATGGCGTGAAATCCAGTTTGACTGATGTGTTCTGTGTCTGTGTGAAGGATGAGCGACTGATTTTAGTGAAATCCTCTCGGCTGTGACTCGAGACATGTTCAGAGATGTGACGGGAAAAACTGAACACGGTCGTCATCAGAGAAATAGATCACGAGATTTTGATGTTTCCTGCGACTTTGTCATCAGCCTCTGTGACACCGCAGCCTTCAGAGCTGACAGGTCGTAACTAGCGACGTGTAAACCGTCGGATAATAGCGCAGCGGGGGAATTTAAAGAGACTACAGAGAGCCAGTGACTGCAGGCCCAAACCCAGAATTCATCCAGAACCAGTGGACACTCAAGGAGACTTCCTGCAGACTTCACTGACTTAATCACCCACAATTCATTGCAACACAGACGTTTCTTTGTGGAGCTTGTTATGAATGTGTAGAACAACCACATCATGATACAGAGGCTACAGAAGTGATGAAATACATTCTATTATTAACAGCTGACATCAGCCTGCATCCTCACGCCCTCGCAGACTCAGCGAGGCGACAGTGAACGCATCACAGGATGGATTCGGCTACATCAGAACCGAAGAAGACCATTTTTAAATCAATTTAACCCCAATATGTCTTTTCTCCTGAGGAGTCTGATGAGGTTTTTAAGCCTCCTCATCCCAAACATTATGTACATTTATTACAAAATACTTTAGCAAGACTTCTTGAGATTCATTCAGGCTTAAATTGATTAACCGTTGATAAATATTCAGATTTGTATTCAACATTATAACGTTTTATCTCCATGAAATGTACTGAAATGCACAATATGCAACACAAATAAAGCTATTTACTGTGCGGGCTTGTAAAAAACATGTTTGACTGGTTGCTTTTTTTCATCTACCAGTCAACTTAATGAGTCAAGAAGTTAATTTTAGACTCTGCCTGCATCCTGTTTTTATTTTGCATAATCTCCTTTGCTGATTTGCATTTATGGGAACAGCACGAGTGTGTGAATAAGCTCTAGTGTTGCTGTGGCGGCTGACCTGAGTGAAGGCCAGATGAAGGATGGTCTCGGAGGCCAGAGACTGGAGGTGGTGCTGCCTGGCCAGAGCCAAGGCCTGCAGGAGGAGAGGCAGAGCGGTGGAGAAGCCAGAAGACTCCCAGTGGAGCTCGGCGGTGGAGAGCATCACTCTGTGTGACACACAAACAGTCAGACCAGGAATAGAAAGATATTTTGGGAAACGTTTGTTCTTCTTTCGTCTCTTTATAATACGACGGTCGGCGTCATAATGTGAACGGAACACATTAAATATTTACGCTCGCTCTAAAAAAAGGTGACTCATTCAGTTCCACAAATAAAAGAGTCCAGCTGTGTTCGCTGTCTAACACATCGTACCTGATGACCACCTCGGTGCACTTCGTCTTCTCGCAGTGCGCCTGCAGACGCTGCAGGATGCTGTACGCCTCCGTGCTTCGGTTCAGAGCCTTCAGAACCTGAGCTTTCCTGCCGGCAGACACACGTTACAGCTTCAACACAAACCACACGCGTGTTCATGAGACAGCCGTGACGCTGTGAAGCTGTGTGTGTTACCTGTACAGGCCTTCTGTCTTGTTCAAGGCGGAGATCGCCGTGACCAGCGGCTCTGCCAGGTGGTACTTTCCTTCGTTCATGTGTCTCTCAAACTGGATCTTCAGATCACACAGCATCCACAGCTGGAACAAAAAGTTATGCTGCATCATATCAAACTGACTAAAGATCAGTTATTCCAAACAAAAACTGTTATACCACAGATGTCTGTAAATTAAGTACAAGACAAGATAAGGGTCGGTAATTTAGAAATCATGGAGTAAACTGATGGTCCTTGACTAAGAGACGTACTTTATGGATCTTTCATATGATAAAGAGAAACTGATAAACTGTACAATTAATCCAAACAGTGAAAGAAAAAACTGCAGAACGTTTGTGTGAAACTAGCGAGTTGGATTCATCTATTTCCTGTGAATTTTGCATCATAGATGAGTTTATTCATCCTGTGAGATTAAGTTTTGAATCTTAGATAATAATCTAAACTTTAAAAATAACAATAACAATAACTATAATCATTCATCCAGTCATCTTCCCAGAAATGGATAAGATGCTGAGATACAGACCTACTGTGGTACCTACAGGCTGGAAACCACAGTGAGTCGTCCGAGATCAGTTAAGAGGGCTACATCAAGTGGAAGCTAGCTGGTGTGCTAACCATGGCTCGACCCAGCTAAAGCTAACACTGAATCTATTCTCTATTTCCCTGCCTGTGTTAGCTTAGCAGTAGGGTTGCAAAGGGGTGGAACATTTCCGGTAAATTTCCATGGGAAGTTAAGCTGGGGAATATTCCCCACAACTTCCGCCTGTTCCCCAGCAACCAAATCACGTGATTTGCCATATAATGTTGTGATTGGTTGATGTGGTGGCTTTTTCCACCAAGCGGAAAGGAGGTATCACGTGTTTTTTTGCTTGCAAGCACTTCCTGTTTGCGGACACGTTACTGAGAAAAGCCTGTTTTTACCGTTTCTTCCTGCACCAAACACCAAACGTGACGGCGATTTTCACGAAAAAGCACCACGCACATTATTTATAACAAGTCCGGTTTTACTCGGCCTATCAACACAATTTAAAAACTGGTATATAGTTTGAAGTCCGCACTTTCGCCACAAGTTGAAACGGAGAATCAGTGAGGCTGCATCTCGCTGCTCCGTCGTCTTAAAGCGGTCACGTGATTTGGACGTGCCGGCGCGTCCGTCGACCCCAGAGGGTTAAACATTTAATAAATATATTTCCCCATAATATCATCAAAACTTACTTAATTTTGTGTAGTCCACAGGCTCAAATGTGTGCCTTCAATAGTCTTGTGCTTTGGGCTCAAAGTGTGGTCCAGTCTTCTAGAAATCATCTGTACATGTGATGGAGGCGTGCACAGTGCCTGTAGGGGGCGTGGCCTCTACAGCCATGCAGTAAGCAGTGTGCTGTGTGCATGTGATTGAGGAATGGCATGGATATTCAAGTGTCTGTTTGTTTTAGTCAAGATTATGCTAAAATATACTTTCCCCAACTATATTTAAGTTCCCTATGAAGAGCCAACCTTCAATTTTGAAAATTCCCAGTTTATTCCTGTTTATTCCCATAAATTCCCGTTAATTCCCATGGGAAGTTTCCATCTTTGAAAATTCCCAGAATTCTGCAACCCTACTTAGCAGAGTAGCGTCAACTACCATCTCATTTTGTTTTTATTGATTTTTATTGTTTGTCCTACTGTGTGGCTGCTATTTTGACTCATGTGTTGTCTTTTAAATTATTTAATTTTATTTTTATTTTATTAATACTCCTGTGTAAACCTTTTATTTATTATGTCCTATTTATCCTGTAAAGCACTTTGGTCCTTTGTGGTTATTTAAAGTGCTCAACAAATAAAGTTGGATTGGATCTCAGCTTTTGACTCGTTTGGGATTCATGTGGTTTGGTTCAGTTTTCTACTTTTAAAGCACAAACATGTTCATATTGTATTAAAGAAACTGCAGCAGCTGTTTAAAGAAGTTTTCCATCGAGCCCGCAAACTTTGAACTCCTGTTTTCTTGAACGTCACTGTTTCTGCAGAGACTGCTCTCTGTCTTTGTAGGACAGCTCTGAATAATACATGGTGGAGGAGAGAACACACCTTGGCGTGCTGCGAGTGAGGAGGAAACTGCTCCTTCAGATGCTGGAGGATCTCCGACACGCTGCTGTACAGACCCTGCAGCAGGAGCACAGCGGACACGGGACAAAGAGTTAAGTGTTGGACGATCGATGTGTGTTACCTTCCTGCGACGCCGGGCCAAATGACTTATGGATACGCACCAGCGGGGCAGAAAGCAGACGGGCGAGATCAAATCAGAGACGTGTTACCTGCTCGGCGTGCAGCTCGGCCAGGTGGCACAGAGCCACGGCGAACGCCTCCGTGTTGTTCTGCTGCACCCCGAAGTTCACCGGCTCCAGACTGCTCATGTTGAGCAGCAGCTGGGCCTGCTGCAGAGCCATGGTGCTGCAGGACACACAGGGAGGGAGGGAGGCATGAAGGACACACACACACACACACACACACACACACACACACACACACACACACACACACACACACACACACCTCTGACTCATCCAATTCTACAACTAAACTTTCTGTTTTTTTAGATTTATTCTCATGAAATCTTCATCCTCTGCGTCACATATCTGAAACGTTAAACAGGTTTCGTGCAGCTTTTTAAGAGTAAAACCTCAAAACTTTGGGGCGTCAAGACATCTGAATCTCAAGGAAATTGAATCGAACGCAACTGGATTTGGTTTTTGTCTTTGAAGACGTTCTCATGAGAGGTGAAACGTCTTCAAAGACAAAAACCAAATCCAGTTGCGTTCGATTCAATTTCCTTGAGATAACTATGACCTGGATGAATGAGAATATTCACAGGCTTCAAGACATCTGAAGTGACCTTTTAACTCTGATTGTATGATTTGATCACGATTATTAAATTCTTGCTCATTTTGAAGCCAGGAGATCAAAATAAGATACGAGGTCGGGACGGTTCAGTGAATCAGTGAACGTGTCGATGAAACAGCAGATTATGACGAGACTGAAGCAGATCTTAAAGATATTATTAGAATTTAAGCATATTCAAACCTTTTAGACATAACGATTCACATTAAAGCAAAACTTCAGTCCTCCTCTCCTCCTCCTGATGATATAAAGTCAGGTCCACAGAACATCTCTGGAGCTTCACAGTAAAACAGAGTTGCAGCATCCTGCTAAACAGCTGACAGGGTGCACGCTAACGTTTTTAGCTCAGCAGCGACATAGAAAAGCAGGTAAATAACGTCTTTTCAAATCAGTTTGGGATCTCAGGGCTTCTCCAGACTTGGATTACGTCAGACGAGGCTGTATGTAAGGAACCATTCGATGTTTTACTGTGAAGCTCCAGAAACGGAGTATTTTTGGTGAACTATCCCTTAAAGCCTTTTCCAGATGTTTACGACTCGTAGTCAGCGTGTTTCACAGAGCTGATGTCCTGTGACTGAGGGGAAGTTGTGACGTCCACCTTCACTAACAGGGAAACAGATCTGAGGACGGTGTGTCGGGTGGACGGTCGGAGAGTCTGACCTCTTGCCGTACATCCTCCAGATGGACGTCGTCTGCGCCAGGCTGATCTCGATCAGCTCCGACAGACTGTGCTTCCAGTGCAGGATGTCCGTGTCCTTCAGGGCGTCCATCAGCTTGTGGGCTGTCTTGCCCTGCGTCGCCCCCTGCTGGACCAGAGACTGGATGCCCAGAGACGCCAGGTACTGCAGCAGAGAGGAGAATCAGTCAGCGGGGAGGATAACATGAGATAACATGTTTTAATCAGTGATCCTTCTTTTTATTTGAAGCTTTCTGTGTATTCCTGTCAGTTATTTAATGAAGAAACTACTTAAATTGTGTTTAAATAACATTAAAACTACAGTGTTTCCTCTCTTGTGTTTCCATTTGTTTTGTTCTATTAGAGGATTTTCAAGACTCACATTAAATCCAAGTAACACTTTCAGGAGATTTGTGATTTGTTTAAAGGTCTTGATTATGAAGCAGATCTGCCAACTAAAATACAGAAGTTCACCAGGTTATTAATCTAATAATGTTTAAATGTACTGAACTCTGCAGGGTGACAGACAGAAAGACATCGTATAAATACTTTCTAAAGCCCGTGTGACTCTAAAGTTCACGATTTATCAGATAAAATCAAGTCTCTAAGATCTCTGAATCAGTGACTCTGGTATTTTCGAGCATTTCTGGCTCCTTAAAAGTAAAAAAAAGCGACTGATTTCCTTTTGATTGCTGTCAAAATGTTGAGTTCACTGTCTGTCACAGTCGTGTAAATTAGCATCATTATATTTCATGTGTTGGTTTGAGGTTTGGTGTCTTGGATAAAACCAAACTTTGTGGTTAATGTGGAGCAGAAACAGTCAGAGTCAGATGGCAGCTCTGGAATTTAGGCCACTTCAGTCTTTTGATAAACAGTTTATTTCGGCGTTGAAGCCAAAATGTGGAAAACAAAGGCTCAAAGCGATGAGGCAGAATCAGGAAGCTATAATCAAGTTGTTTAAAGTATTAAAACTGTAATCTGAATGAGTTTTTCACAAAACGCTGCCTGATTGATCTTTTAAAATAGAGAATTCATTATATTAACCGTTATTGTTATATTCTAATGATAAGATAAAGTCACAGAGCAGCTGAGGAGGTTGTGTTTTACAGTTTTTACTGGGTGAATAAAGGTTATTACTTATAAAAAGGGACGGGGTCGGTGGGTTGGATTGAAGAGCAACAACCCAATATGTCTGTTTTTGACGAGCTGGAAATGAGACTCAATAATTAAACATCTTTCTCTGATACAGACGTCATAATTTTGATTTCTTTGAGGTCAAAATCAGGAGTTTCTCAAAGTGAAACTGTGAAACGTGATCCAGAGGTGATTAAAAAATCATGAAGCGCCACAGCCACTTTAATTCAGGCATTTCTATTCATGAGCCGGTGTCGCACTCACTGGCAGGCAGAAATGGGCAGCCATCTTCACTGAATCCTCCGTTAGCACGGTGCTGTCAGATCCCCTCATCTGCTCCAGAGTGTAGAGCCAACTCTGACGCGGGACACAAAGAGACGGGGAGGAATTAACTGGGGCACAATGAAGCATCCATCCTGCTACAGCAGCGACATGGAGTCAGATCATCAGAGGAGGGAGAGGGTTTTACCAGACAGTGCTGCAGACACACGTGGTCGTTGGACTCCTGGGCGATGCGGATCGCCTCCTGTAGAGCCAGGTCGGCCTGCTGACTGAGGGGAGAGAGAGCTGTGGTATAATCTGAGCTTTATACAGTAGGAACGTGTCCAAGCAGTTCTGGTACTCACTAGTGTCCGAAGCGGCAGTGCAGGCTCGCCAGGTTGAGAGCAGCGTAGCGGAGGCTGCGGCCGTAGCCCTCGTCTCCGTTACTCTTCCCCTCGTTTCCAGACAAGATGAGTCGGTCGAAGTAATGTAAGAGGCTGTGGGCCGACAGGAAGATGTCCTGGACCCTCATGCTGTTCAGGTAGTTCAGGTAGTGCTGAGGAGAGAGTGAAACCCACAGAGCTGATGAAGAAGTGATCCCCTCTAACACACCTGCATGATGTAGTCTGGACAGTTAAGTTCATGAATCTCACCGCTTCAGCAAAATCTGGATTAAACTTCAGCATGTTGTTGAGCTCTTCCTGCAGCGCCGCCGGCTTCAGAGCTTTGTTCTCGTCGTTCTTCAGGAGATACGCCTGCAAAGAGACGGATTCAAGAACCGTAAGAGCCCGTCAGTGATGCGACAGCACATCTGGGCTCAACACACGGTGATTTAAACACTCACCTGTCTCGCAAGAAAGTACTCTGCTTGTTTTTGTGACAGTGGACCTCTGCTGGGATTATTGTCATTTCTAGAACAGGAACAAAACATGTTCATCACTGGGACAAACACACACAATGTTTTTTTACACAAAGAAATAAAGAACTTCATGTAGAACATTTGCTGAATTTACAAGAAGGCCCAAATAATACAGAATGTGTCAGAGACAGAGTTTCACAACATTAATAAAGTGTCTCCAACTCAACAACTCACTAAATTGAGTGTTTTTTAAATGGAGTCTGGGAACTTTCTCACGGGACAAAGAAGGAGCCTATATTGGTTCCTGTTTAGTGTCTTTGTAACATGTGACATGTTTAGATCAATAACATGTTTCTGCTTTCATAAATGGAGTGTAAATGGTGACATCAGTGTAAACAGTGTGTTCAAACAGCTGATCAATGTTGGCAGGTAAGACTTTAGCACTTTAGACACAGAAGCAGACAGGCTGGTACAGACATGCTGCCACAAACTGACACTTTGTACAAGGAGACAAACAACTTCAGCTTCTGATTTAATGCTGAATTTACAACAAGGACACAACCAGTTAGAATCTGTCAGAGACACAGTTTCACTACGTTATAAAGTTTGTTTTAACTCAACAACTCTTAAATCACTACATTTGTTAATGGAGTCTGGTGATGTTGTGGTTAATGGTTCAGCGGTTGGATCTGGCAGGTTAACAGAGTACAAACTTGTGGTTCACATCACAGTGAATCACTAACCGAAGCTCTGACTCGTGCAGCGGGCCGTCCAGCTCCTCTTTGTCGATTCTGTCCCCAACAGTGTCCTCGGTGCTGGTGAGGTCCATGTCGGAGTCGTCAGCGGCCAGCGCCGGCAGCCCCACCTGTCCGTCTGCAGGCTTGGCGTAGTGACTGTGGTAGTAGTGCTGCAGGGACTTGTACAGCTTGTAGACCTGACTGAAGGACAGCTTGTTGTAGGCCAGCAGCATGTGTCTCATGAAGAGACCTGCAGAGAGACGGAGCTTCACGTAAAGTCTTCTTAATGATCATGATCACCTGTCTGCATGTTTCAGCACATACAATGGGCCGTCACATCATGTGCATTAACACTCACCTACGACACTGGTCTTATAGGCCTCAGAGTCGAAAGCAGTGAAAGGTGTCGGGAGGGTGGAGAAGAAGTACTCCATGTCTTTGAGCTCCCCGTCGGCCATTTCATGAAGCCTTGGAAGGAAGAAACAGAAACTACATGTCAACATTAGTGTGGTGCTGTACTGATACAGGACTGGGCAGTAAATCTGTGTTATTTTCATTTGGAGATATGAGACCATGTTTCTCCTTTTGGATATCGTTACATGCTGACACATCACCAGTGTTTAACAGCTGCTCTATTGTTCTAATACTTTATCCACTTAGTTATTAAGGCTGCAGCTAATGATTCATTTCATTATCGATCATCTGTCTTGAGTTATTTGAGCTATAAATTGTCAGTCAGTGTTTCTCAGAGCTCAAGACAACGTCCTCAAGTGTCTCATTTGTCTACAACCCTAAAATATTCAGTTTACTGTCACACAGGAGGAAAGAAACCAGAAAATATTCACATTTAAGAAGCTGGAATCAGAGAATCTCATCTCAAACACATAACTGATGATCAAAATAGTTGGTGATTAATGATAGATTAATTGACTATTTGTTGCAGCTGAGCCAACTACTTTCTGTCCTATTTACTGTACGATGACAATAAAAGATCTATCTATCTTTACATTACTGATGATTATTGATCAAAACCTGCATTAACATTGTGTGAAAGTACCAAAAGTCTCCATTAAATATTGTTTCAATATTCATATTGATGTATTTAGTCAAAAATATCATGATAGAAGTCCAATAACCACCAGCCTACAGGCAGATATAACACTTACCTGTCTGTGAACATGCATATATATAATGGATTGATCAAAAGTATAAAAAGAGTGTATCGTAGAGCCCAACCGATGTATCAGCTGGCTGATATTAGTCTGTCACAGATGTATAAATCAGTATCGGGATAAATGTTATCCAATATGTGCTGCTATGAAAACTTTTGAGAGATTATAACGCAGGAAAAGACGCTCAGAGTGATTTATAGTTATTGAACTCTGGGTGACGTTTAACAGTTTCAGTGCATCGATATGTTTCACTCACTAATATCGGCATCGTACTGAAGATAATCGAAGGTTTTTCAGGCTATAATAAATATATATATAAGAATAATTTAATCATGTCAGTTATCAGGCGCTTTAGAGGAGATGGAGATACATCGTGTATCATGATTTCACCCACATTTGTTGCATTATTTGCAGCTCTACTAGGTTAACATGTCAGTAGATGCCAAAAGGCTTCCTCACAGTTATATGTGAGTGTTTCCTGATGTGAAGTGTCTGAGACTGAAGCAGTGTACCTGAGTTTGACAGCATAAGCAGCCTGAGGACAGCACTCCTCCACAGTCTTCAGGAACTGACCCAGAGTCAGGTCTGGACCCTGACAACAGCACATCAACACACCGTGAACACAAGCTCCAACACAGCAGTGGACAACACAAACACACTGATCAATCCTGACCTGCTGCAGCGGCAGGATCAGCTTGTTGAGCCGTCTCCTCTCCGGTAACGTGATCTTGGTCGCAGTCATGTCGTACAGCAGCGCCAGGACGGAGATCTTGTACGGAGTCACCCAGTCTTTGATGCCGAACACGTTAGCATGGACCACTCCGTTCGTCATCATGGGGTTGAAGTACAGACTTTCGTGCACACTCGCCATTTTAACGGGTTGGGTTGTGAAGAAACGACCCGATATTGTCAAACACTCGGCTGAGAGAGAAGTCAGAGGCAGCTGCCAGCAGTCAGCTAACGTTAGCTAGCTAGCATCGAGTTAAATAAACGTTGAAGTCCCGTGAAAAAGTCAAAATTATATAAACGAGTATTCTGCGCTAACTCACTGATAAAGTATCTCACTGACAGTGAACCTTCTCTTCTACCATGTCAGCTTTTTTGGTTTATTTCAAACATGTTGACAAAAGTTGCCTCTTTGCGTTCAAACCGCCCTCCACCCGTCCCCTGAAATATACGTCATCAACGGGAGCGGAAGGTACTTTTTTTTAAACGTTAAACTTTATTTTCGCGCTTAAAACAAAAACCGAGAGAACAACAACAACAAAAACAGACAAAGACGTCAAAAATAATGATGATAAACTTTTGAATAGAAGATTTTCTGCTTTCTGTCAGACACAGTTTGTGTGGCGAGAACTCCGCCAGTCAGAGTAGAAACACTTTTATTTTGAAGGTCTACACCGGAAAAGCTCGTATGCTACCGTGTCTGCCTTGACAGTGGCAGCACGACAGACGCACGCTGCCCTCTGGTGGTCAAAATGTGTAACCACAACTCCATATTTTTAAACTTTTATTAAAATTATTTTCACGGATGGTTTTACTTTATTATGACGTCAACATTAATGTAAATGTCATGAGGTCATCACAACGTTTAATGACGAAGTTCTCACCGAGTCCGACACCGATGTTATAACTACAGATGCTGTTACACACTGTGACCACCAGAGGGCGCTAAAGATTATATGCGCTCCATAGCGTCAATGCAGACACAACAGCACCCATCATTTCCGGTGAGCTCTTTCAAAACAAAACTTTTAATAACTCAAATAACGGAATGTCATAATAATTTAAAGACTTAACGAATTATGAAAATTCTGCCAAATGTGGGATGTGAATATGAATAAGAAATATATGTTTAATAGTTTATGTTTATTTAAGGCAAAAGCAGTAGAGATTAACATCAATGTAAACCAACTTTCTTTTTTATGTTCATTTATTTTCTTATGCTGCTGTCTTGGGATTATTCCTGGTGAAATAAAAGTTAAAGAAAAACACTTAAAAATCAGCTGGAATTGTTGTTTGTGACTGCATTTCTGTAAACAAATATATTCAGTGTCATCAGTCACAGCCATCATGATTATATATTTTATTAGATGAATAATTATCCACAGATTTGTCAAAATTAAATCTCAAATACTTTTGGAAAATCAATGTCCAAAAGTCCAATGTAAAGAGTATTACACATGTATACATGTACAAACATTTGCATATTTGTACCCTTTTGTTGTGTTTGTTGAACAGCAGGTGATTCCTTTAAACACATTTAACCAACAACATATTTTAATGTCGCAATTAAATTAAATTAAACAGTATAATGTGATTACCGACAGACTCGAGCAGGTTTGTTAAAGCCCAGTGCAGACAGGTTTACTGCAGATACAGAGCAACATGTTCCCAACATCTCACTGATGTTGTCTCATTTGGCAGATGGCTGACGCTGCAGGGACGACTGCAGAGAGCTCTGTCTGACTCTGACAACAGGTCGGTCACCTGGTGCTGGTGGAGCAGAGCTCAGCTGGTCCCAGATCAGCTTTCAGACATCAGAGTCGACACTTCACTTTATAACAAAATCCCATGTTTCTGTTTCAGACATCAGCTGAGACCTTCTGGGATTTTTTCAGGAGAATTTTTACTTTTGCTGGAACAACAACAACATCACTGCTTCCACCTCTGTTAGTGTTTTTATAGTTTATTCAGTCTGAAAACATTAAATAGTTCAGATTCAAAGCTTCGTCAGCTCCGGTCAGGATCACGTCTGAAAACAAGAACTTAAACTTTGATAATTAAAAACCACAAAAGTGAAAAAATCACCCAAACAGATTAAATCTAAGTTTGTAGACGAGTTTTTTTAAAGTAACAACCTTGATCTGAAACCACTTTATCCAGTAGATGGCAGTGTTGAGCCAGCAGCTCGTACAGTGGGGTCCAGAACCTGATCTCATCAGAACCATCTGAGAGGGACACTGTGGCTCCTCCACCTCCTCCATCACCCTCCACCCACCCATCCTCCCTCCCTGTCTGTGGCTGAGGTGAAGTCAGCCGGCGCTGCACAGAGACTGACACCTGTCAGAGCCGAAGCTCCGATCCACCGACTGTAAATGCTTCTCTCAACACATGAGTCACTGTCAGCTAACAGAACCGGCTGTGTGATCCGACGTTCAGAGTCAGAACAAACAAACTCGTGTGTCGTGTCTCAGAAACCATCGTCGGCTTCCTGAGCGAAAGATAACGAGAGTTTGACGTCTATCTATCTAAGCTTTGTCTTAAAAAAGTCATTTCCTTCTGGCGTTATAAGAAGAAACCCAGCAGACAGTATTTATTTCCATTACCTGCGAACACTTCAGCAGGTGTCACTTCTTTAACGCAGGAAACTGAATCAGGAGCTCCAGAACACAAATCAACGTCATGGAAACCATCCAAACAGTTTCTGCTCCGATCAGCAGCTGACTCATCACAGAAACAGAAACCCAACACGAGTCGTTCTCCACATTTCATTTGCATTAATAGTTTGAGATTTTGGACAAACAATCTGCTTATTTCTCCTCAGAGTTGGACGTGAACACCACTCTCATGTCTGCACGGTAGCTTAGCTTAGCTTAGCATTAAGACTGGATAAATGATCTCAGCTCATACAGCTCAGTATTAACAGTTTGAAATTCTCAAAGCTCCTCGTTCAGTCTTCACATCATTGTGTCACTTGTGCACATCAAACAAACAGTTTCTCATTTCTTTGAACAAGTTGCAAATGCTTTGGTACGTCCATGCAAATGATTATCTACAATTCACATAAGTATTTACATGCAACATGGTTGAACAAGTCGTCATAATATGTCGAACATATTTCTACATTTCCATTAGACTTTTTTTTCTAAATCTGTCCTGAATTGGTAAATTGCTCCCAGGTGAATCTTGACTTTCTCTGACGAAGGGAAACGTGTGAAGCATCAGATCAACCAATGCTCAAAGGTTCATCTCATGAACCATCAACTGGCAAGTTTACATACAGCCGGAGCAGAACACAGTGTTAGAATGTCTGACAGTGGAAGGACAAGGAACTGGAAGGAATCTTACTCAATTTTGTGTTTTGCATTACTATATTTTTCCACATAGGACTGCGAGACGACTTCACAGGGTGGCAGAGGGCCTCCATCACACCTGAACAGGAGGCTATCTGCACCATGGCTGTAGAAAACAATGCCGTAAGACTAAAGGGAGATAACGAGTGCCATTATGAGGACAACAACATCCAAACAGTCAGCAGCTCAACCACTGACAGGCTGCTGAACAGACACCAGATGAATATGAAGCAGCTGTACATGGTTCCATTTGAAAGAAATGGTAACAGAGTGAAGTATGTACAGGTAAAACATGTGTGAGCGTGCAGTAACTGTACCTCACAGTAAACAGTACAACATCGTATAGTGATGTACAGGACAGTAAGTGTGACCTTTACACATTTGCTACGGCTGTAGAAAAGAATATGCAAAATGAAAATGCATGTAATTCATAAAACTAATTTTGTGTCTTCTGGATATAGCGTATAACGGAACTGGAAGCAAGTGAACCACCTCACGACTTCACCTACATGGAGGAGGCTGGCGTGGTCGAAACATCATCGGCCACAGAGCTCCAGCTGATGTGCCAGGCCGACAGGGCAGGAACGTAACCATGGGTGCTGCTGTCTCTGAGAATGGTGTGCTAACGCATATTCCCATTATTAGGCTGTACATTACAGAGCGTCTTGTCCCCTTTGTAGACGCTCTCTACAGGGATCCATCCCTGAACAACAGAGGGGTCGGACTGGAGATGACTTGCCAAAGTACGTGATAGTTTGGGACAATGTCAGTTTCATCATCAGGCGGCGGTTTGCGACCCACAACAGGATGCTGATGGAGCTCCTCTCTCCCTGCTCCCCGTTCCTTCACCCCATTAAGGAATTTTTCTCAGCGTGGAGATGGAAAGTATACGATCGCCAGCCACACACACAGCTGAGCCTCCTGGCTGCCATGGATGCAGCGTGTGATGACATCACAGCATCACGCTGCATCGCAGGAGAAGGTATTCGTTGTGATGTGGATGAGAATGTCAGGAGGAAGACTGCAGCACTGCATGTACAGTTTTCACTAAGGAGATGTTCACATTTCTACTTTTGTTTCTTTGTTTTTGTCTTTGTGCAGTGCAGTTCTGTCTTTTCCTTTCTGTATCGCAATGACATGGTGTGTCAACAAATAACAGGCCAAACAGTGAAAGTGTAATTGTGAGTCTTGTCCCACATACACTAAGGTTTAACTTACAATTTACAATAACTGTCATCAGAACTTCAGCCATAGTTCACATCAGAACACAGAGTACACTGTTAAACTGACAACATGACTAAGCAATTTGACCGTCCTCTCGGTACACAATGACACCAGGACTTGTCATTCTGATGCACTGACATGTTCATTGACACAGATATAATGAACTAAGGATTTTGAGCAAGAGACTGGCTTTCACAGGTAATCCCTGGTGTTTTGCTATTTGTACGAACTGTTCTGAGAAATACACCTACTGTTCTGCAAATATCGAGGATGATTCGAGAAATGTACCAAAGCGACTGAGAAAAAACTGTAACACAGTTTAATACAAAGTGTAAATATGAGCTTCAGACATGCTGGATGAGGTTTACCTGTTTCTAGTCTTTATGCTAAGCTAGGGGTGTAGCAGTATAGCCTACTGCTAGCCTATTGATGCTAACAGTGATATTTAAAGCAGACTGACGTCGACATCATCAGAGCTGCATGTCGACACTAGCAGAAGCAGCGAGACGAGACAAAGACGTAAAAGCCGTAAGAAGCCGTGAACAGACAGAGAGGGAGGCTGGAATGTGGAGAAAAGGCGTGTTAGTGTCTCGTATCTGCAGAGAGTTTCTGATTTTCTCTCTTTGTTGCTGCTCGGGACGCTTTACAACCCAACATGTGTCTATGTGACGTCCTGGGAATGAGACTCAACAATCAGCTGTCTTTGTGGTGCGTTCAGGAACAGCTGGGACAAATCCTACTGATTCTACCTTTAACTTTAATAGTCTTTGAGTTATATTAATATGACGTGAGCTTCAGTTAGCTTTGACCACAGATGTCCTTCAGAGGGAGACTTTTTACTCTGATACTCTGAGGACATGTCAGAGCCTGTACTCTATTACTTTACTGGAGTAAAGAAGCTGTATCAGTACTTCTACTTTTACTGGAGTAAAGAAGCTGTATCAGTACTTTTACTGGAGTAAAGAAGCTGTATCAGTACTTCTACTGGAGTAAAGAAGCTGTATCAGTACTTTTACTGGAGTAAAGAAGCTGTATCAGTACTTTTACTGGAGTAAAGAAGCTGTATCAGTACTTTTACTGGAGTAAAGAAGCTGTATCAGTACTTCTACTTTTACTGGAGTAAAGAAGCTGTATCAGTACTTTTACTGGAGTAAAGAAGCTGTATCAGTACTTTTACTGGAGTAAAGAAGCTGTATCAGTACTTTTACTGGAGTAAAGAAGCTGTATCGGTACTTTTACTGGAGTAAAGAAGCTGTATCGGTACTTTTACTGGAGTAAAGAAGCTGTATCGGTACTTTTACTGGAGTAAAGACGCTGTATCAGTACTTTTACTGGAGTAAAGAAGCTGTATCAGTACTTTTACTGGAGTAAAGAAGCTGCATCGGTACTTTTACTGGAGTAAAGAAGCTGTATCGGTACTTTTACTGGAGTAAAGAAGCTGTATCGGTACTTTTACTGGAGTAAAGAAGCTGTATCAATACTTTTACTGGAGTAAAGAAGCTGTGTCAGTACTTTTACTGGAGTAAAGAAGCTGTATCAGTACTTTTACTGGAGTAAAGAAGCTGTATTGGTACTTTTACTGGAGTAAAGAAGCTGTATCAGTACTTCTACTGGAGTAAAGAAGCTGTGTCAGTACTTTTACTGGAGTAAAGAAGCTGTATCAGTACTTCTACTGGAGTAAAGAAGCTGTGTCAGTACTTTTACTGGAGTAAAGAAGCTGTATCAGTACTTTTACTGGAGTAAAGAAGCTGTATCAGTACTTTTACTGGAGTAAAGAAGCTGTATCAGTACTTTTACTGGAGTAAAGAAGCTGTATCGGTACTTTTACTGGAGTAAAGAAGCTGTATCGGTACTTTTACTGGAGTAAAGAAGCTGTATCGGTACTTTTACTGGAGTAAAGAAGCTGTATCGGTACTTCTACTGGAGTAAAGAAGCTGTATCAGTACTTTTACTGGAGTAAAGAAGCTGTATCAGTACTTTTACTGGAGTAAAGAAGCTGTATCAGTACTTTTACTGGAGTAAAGAAGCTGTGTCAGTACTTTTACTGGAGTAAAGAAGCTGTATCAGTACTTTTACTGGAGTAAAGAAGCTGTATCGGTACTTTTACTGGAGTAAAGAAGCTGTATCGGTACTTTTACTGGAGTAAAGAAGCTGTATCAGTACTTTTACTGGAGTAAAGAAGCTGTATCAGTACTTTTACTGGAGTAAAGAAGCTGTATCAGTACTTTTACTGGAGTAAAGAAGCTGTATCAGTACTTTTACTGGAGTAAAGAAGCTGTATCAGTACTTTTACTGGAGTAAAGAAGCTGTATCAGTACTTCTACTGGAGTAAAGAAGCTGTATCAGTACTTTTACTGGAGTAAAGAAGCTGTATCAGTACTTCTACTGGAGTAAAGAAGCTGTATCAGTACTTTTACTGGAGTAAAGAAGCTGTATCAGTACTTTTACTGGAGTAAAGAAGCTGTATCAGTACTTTTACTGGAGTAAGGAAGCTGTATCAGTACTTTTACTGGAGTAAAGAAGCTGTATCAGTACTTTTACTGGAGTAAAGAAGCTGTATCAGTACTTTTACTGGAGTAAAGAAGCTGTATCAGTACTTTTACTGGAGTAAAGAAGCTGTATCAGTACTTCTACTGGAGTAAAGAAGCTGTATCAGTACTTTTACTGGAGTAAAGAAGCTGTATCAGTACTTTTACTGGAGTAAAGAAGCTGTATCAGTACTTTTACTGGAGTAAAGAAGCTGTGTCAGTACTTTTACTGGAGTAAAGAAGCTGTATCAGTACTTTTACTGGAGTAAAGAAGCTGTGTCAGTACTTTTACTGGAGTAAAGAAGCTGTATCAGTACTTTTACTGGAGTAAAGAAGCTGTATCAGTACTTTTACTGGAGTAAAGAAGCTGTATCAGTACTTTTACTGGAGTAAAGAAGCTGTATCAGTACTTCTACTGAACTTCTACTGGAGGACAGGATGTGTGCACTTTAACCACCTCTGGCAAAAAATAATTTAGTGATTGGCAATCTGAATTAAAATCTGACCTCATGGAAGCCCTATGCTAAGCTAAGCTAAGCTAACTGGCTGCTGGTTTAGCTGCATGGTCAGTGGATGAACCATACTTTCTTTTAAGTTTTCGTGTGTCTGACAACAGAAAGTCATTAATATTTACAGTAAAAATAAACATCATTATAATATTTGTATTAAAGGAGTTCATTAGCACTCGACTGGAGAACTTATGCAGAAGCAGGAAGTTTCATATTGTCTCTAATATCTGGAGGTTAACTTGTGATAGAAGTCATCTTCCTCCGACTGTGTGTGCGACTCTGTTCTGATCCGTTTCTCCATTTGGATCAAATTTCTCCTTCTATGTTTCCGCGGACGCTAATAGGAGAGCTAGCCCGCCGGCCAATCTGCCTCTACCAGCGAACGCGGCCTTATTAATTAACATATTGAACTGCTCCGTTTTCAGAGAGGTCATTTTCTCTCTGCCCTTCACCGCTCAAGGATTTCTACACTGACGTCCTCTCACAGTGTCTCTGTTTTTTTTGGAACCGTTTGTTCTCCTCGTCTGAACCTCGGCCTGCTTCCTGCTTCCTGCCGCGACACCTTTTAATCGCGGTCACATCGGAGCGGGATGATTGCGTCTCTCCGCCGCCTCGCTGCTGCTCGTGTCCGACTCTGGAATATAGATCACCTGAGATAAACGCATTGTGGCTCGCGTGTGGAGCGGCGGACCGGTGTGTGCGCTGACCCTGAGTCAGCTTCCTGCTGCTTACTCAGTGTCTCTAAATGGATTAAGTTGTCAGTCGGACGGCCCATCTGAGATTTTTAATATCCAGCCTGAGGTATATCAAGCAGCCGTCTGCCAAATGGCATCACGGGGATTTACTTTGGTTTTATTGCAACTCTCTCTCTCTCTCCCTCTTTTCTCATCTCAGATATGGCCGTGCCCTCTGCGGCTCCTCGGGGCTGTTTCGCTTGTACATTAATAACACATTGAGGAGAGTGAATGAAAATATATATATTCCACCGGCTCCGGAGCGAATATTATCTTTTTAGAACTGCGATTTATAGCCCACGAGCCGGAGAAATTAAGAGCACCTCTGCATGCATCAACGTCTTCATTCTTTAATTTTGCAGAGAGCTTCTCTCTCTACATCAGGATATCTGTGAGTCTGCGGACCGAACCGAGCGCGTCATTTATTTATTAGAAACGGGACTCTGATGCTTCCCAGCAGCGTCCTGTATGCAACCAACACGTCTGCAGGATAAAATGTTGGTATTTTACATTTCTGCAGCCACAGATATGTTCCGTTTGTACGTTTCGTATGTGCGTCAACATTTCTACAACACGTTTCACATCACGTTCAGATCATGTGAGGACGGCGAGACGCAAACACGTTCACATGACACGTTCATGTCGAGGCCGCTGACTACAGATCGAGTCAGTTCCAACATTTGTAAGGGTCACACCACTGGATATTTTTAAGGAGAATTCGGGACAATTTCCAGCTGCCGATGTCTCGACTGTTCCCTCAGCTGGAAGTCGTCCTGGGTCTTAAACAAACTGAAACACAGGCCTGAACTCTGGTCAGCAGCAGCACGTGGCAACAGAACCAGGTCACCTTTTCCAAACCTGACCCGAGCATCAGCAGCGTTGTCACGAGATAAAGTTTCAGATGTGGTATATTTGTGCTTCTCAGAAACATTTATTCCCTGCAGACTTGTTATCGTAGCAGTAACGTGTGTGTCAGTTTGTGTGTCTTCACGGTTTTGTTTTCACTCATGTAGCTGTAAAAATATCCAATAATTTCCTGCTTACAAATGTTGAACTGTGATCTGAAGCAGTCGTCTCTCGCTCAACGTCACCAACGTCTCCTCCTCCTGACAGGAAGTCGCTGTAAATACTCGTAATCTGAGCGTGACACAACAGATTATGTGAAGTGTTCAAATAATACGTATGAAAAGTACAAATTCAACGTTCACGTGGGGAAATGTAAAAACATCTCATGCCGTTTTTCCACCGACAGTACCAGCTCGCCTCGCCTCGACTTAGCTCGCCTTTTTTGCGTTCCCATTACTGAAATCTGGTACCTGGTACCTGCTAAAGTGGTGCTTTTTTAGTATCACCTCCGTATACGTTCCAACCGAGCTGAGCTGATACTTCTGTGTGACGTAAGCTGGCAGCCGGCCACTGATTGGACAGAGAGCGACGCCACTTGACGACTCATGACGAGCGCGACGTCCGAGCCTGACGCTCGCTACCTTTAAAAACTAGCATCTGCGTTCAGTCAACATAGCGATTACATGGAAGGAACAACGCGCAGGAACACGGCGTGGACCGTGGCAGAGGTGGAGACGCTCCTGAGTGTTGTCGCTGAAGACGCATCCAGAACGAGCTCGATGGTGCGACAGGAAATGAAAAGGTGGACGTGTTTTGCGTAGCCCACAGCTAGCCCTGTTTATGTGTCGCGTGGATAAGTACGTCACTGATGACGACCCGCCACGTTGAAGACGACCGCCCACGTTGATGACGACCGCCCACGCTGATGACGACCGCCCACGTTGAAGACGACCGCCCACGTTGATGACGACCCGCCCACGTTGATGACGACCCGCCCACGTTGAAGACGACCGCCCACGTTGAAGACGACCTGCCCACGTCGTGACGACCGCCCACGTTGATGACGAGCCGCCACGTCGTGACGACCGCCCACGTTGATGACAACCCGCCCACGTTGATGACAACCCGCCCACGTTGATGACGACCCGCCCACGTCGATGACGACCCGCCCACGTTGAAGAGAAACTAATTCTAGATGGAAACGCGTCTGAAACCAAACCAAGTAGAGCCACGCTGAGCCGAGGCGAGCTGGTACTGTCGGTGGAAAAATGGCATTATGTAATGCACTGGTATCGTGTCGGTACCAGCTGGAACCCTTCAGGAAGGGTTTTGAACTATTTTCTTCGTGTTGTTTTGTTTCCATCCAACCAGAAACCTGGATTTTCAAAACTTAATGGATTTTGAAAAGAAACACAAAAACACCGACCTGAAGCTCGTTGACCTAAAGCGAGAGGACACACACACACACACACACACACACACACACACACACACACACACACACACACAGCTCACTGGACTGTGTGTGACTGTCCATCTGCGGCGGGTCCGGTCTCTCTGAATGGACCTTGAACACGTCCAGGACTTCCTCCGTCGACGCGAAGTCACAGAAACATGTCGGTTTGTTTGTGTGTGTTTGTGGATTTCTGTCTCCGGAAGATGTGTTTAGTTTGTTGATCCTGTTTATTCCTCTGTGTGTGTGTGTGTGTGAGTGTGTGTGTGTGTGTGTGTGTGTGTGTGTGTGTGTGTGTGTGTGTGTGTGTGTGTGTGTGTGAGACTGAGTGGGTGTTTTTTTTATTCCACAGAAATATCTTGAAGCTGTTGCTGCTGCTGTTTCGTGACGGAGCCATAAACTGAAAAAAGGCCTGAACACAAAAACACCCATAAATGTTTTTAACGCTTCACACAGACGTTACCGTCGTTTAGTTTCAGGACGAGGACGAGGATTTATTCAGCGTCGTCTTACATAATGTCTTCAAAATCAAGTTTCATCAGGAAGAAATAGAGACGATGATCTGAGACAGTGACTGAAGAAACAACCTTGAAGAATTATTACAGAATATTTGCAGTTTTCTGCGAACGAAATGTTAAAATCTCGACTTAAATCCTAAAATATTTCCTCTGTAACATTAAATATTCAGTTTAAAAAATACATCTATAAACCGTTTACCCTCAAAAAGTCAGTAAATCTGCTTCGTCGGTGCTACGTGGGTCTTCTGAAGCGATGAGGAAGAGGAGAGGATGGAGGAGATGATGGAGGAGATTATGGAGGAGAGGATGGAGGAGATGATGGAGGAGATGATGGAGGAGAGGATGGAGGAGATGATGGAGAAGATGATGGAGGAGATGATGGAGGAGAGGATGGAGGAGATGATGGAGGAGATGACGGAGGAGAAGATGGAGGAGAGGATGGAGGAGATGATGGAGGAGAGGATGGAGGAGATGACGGAGGAGAGGATGGAGGAGATGATGCAGGAGAGGATGGAGGAGATGATGGAGGAGATGATGGAGGAGATGATGATGGAGGAGATGATGGAGGAGAAGATGGAGGAGATGATGGAGGAGAGGATGGAGGAGATGATGGAGGAGACGATGGAGGAGACGATGGAGGAGAGGATGGAGGAGATGATGGAGGAGATGATGGAGGAGGCGATGGAGGAGATGATGGAGGAGATGATGGAGGAGATGATGGAGGAGAGCGATGGAGGAGATGATGGAGGAGATGATGGAGGAGGCGATGGAGGAGATGATGGAGGAGATGATGGAGGAGAAGATGGAGGAGATGATGGAGGAGAGGATGGAAGAGAAGATGAAGGAGATGATGGAGGAGAAGATGGAGGAGATGATGGAGGAGAGGATGGAAGAGAAGATGAAGGAGATGATGGAGGAGATGATGATGGAGGAGATGATGAAGGAGAGGATGGAGTCTGTTTTTTTTGTATATTTTCTGGTGCTCTATACTTCCACTCCACTACATTTATGTGACGTGTGGTCATGTTTTCACTCGTGTCCATGTGTTTGTTGGTTTGTCAGCAGGATTACACAAAAACTACCAAACGGATTTCCCTGACACTTGGATGGACATTCGTCCTCTTTAACTTCTGGTGCCGATCCAGATGAAGGATCCAGGATTTTCATTTCTCACTTTCTGTAAAATTGCAAGATGATTTCTGTGACACTGTTCTTGATTTCTAAGGGAATGATACACGGATCCTGCATGGATTCAGAGGGAGTTCAACCTGGATCACAGATTTAAATATGTTTTATTCTGATATTTGATTCACCTCGATTGAGTTGATGGGGACTGTTTGGCCTTGGCGGAGGTATACGCTCTACTGAGAGTCTGATAATCGGGAAAAAAAGGCAGATAATAGATAAAATATGTGCATCAGTTACTTCTACTTGTACTTTTGATACTTAAGTACATCTAATATCAGATACTCTAATGCCGTTTTTCCACCGACAGTACCAGCTCGCCTCGCCTCGACTCAGCTCGCCTTTTTTGCGTTCCCATTACTGAAATCTGGTACCTGGTACCTGCTAAAGTGGAGCTTTTTTAGTATCACCTCCGTATAAGTTCCAACCGAGCTGAGCTGATACTTCTGTGTGACGTAAGCTGGCAGCCGGCCACTGATTGGACAGAGAGCGACGCCACTCCATGACTCATGACGAGCGCGACGTCCGAGCCTGACGCCCGCTACCTTTAAGAACTAGCATCTGCGTTCAGTCAACGTAGCGATTACATGGAAGGAACAACGCGCAGGAACACGGCGTGGACCGTGGCAGAGGTGGAGACGCTCCTGAGTGTTGTCGCTGAAGACGCATCCAGAACGAGCTTGATAGCGAGCTAGCGCTCAGCGACCATTTGCTTACCTGAATAGTCCTACGTCTCTTGGCGTGTCTCCTCTCGTCTTTGGATTCACACTGTTGTAGGAAATCTGAAATTCTCTCGTCGTCTTCGAGCATGTTTCGCCTGAACGCCTGCAGCCTTCGACCCGCCCACGTTGATGACGACCCGCCGACGTTGAAGACGACCCGCCCACGTTGATGACGACCCGCCGACGTTGAAGACGACCCGCCCACGTTGATGACGACCCGCCGACGTTGATGACGACCCGCCGACGTTGAAGACGACCCGCCCACGTTGATGACGACCCGCCCACGTTGATGACGACCCGCCGACGTTGATGACGACCCGCCGACGTTGATGACGACCCGCCCACGTTGAAGAGATACTAATTCTAGATGGAAACGCGTCTGAAACCAAACCAAGTAGAGCCACGCTGAGCCGAGGCGAGCTGGTACTGTCGGTGGAAAAACAGCATGAGACTTTTACTCGAGTACTGTTTGTATGGATGACAAAGTAATATTTAAACATCATATCTGACTTCACATTTGTGTTTATCATCCAACCAACACAACATGTTTGTGAGGAAGATGAACGCAGTGACTCACAGCTGGATGAAGGATGTTTCTCTCACTGTATCAATCATCCTCCTCTCAGTCAAAATGCTTCACACGAGCTAACGCTAACGGTTCGAAGCCTTCGACACGGACGAGTTCCTGCACGGCGACAGTAACCGAGCCGCTGAGGCTCTGCAGGCTCGTCTCCAGAACGCAGCTATCCGCCGTCGTCTGGTTTGTTTTAAACCCACTGCGAATTTATCCGAGCATGAAATGCCTCAAGGACACCTTTATCAGCTCCCGCCCACAGATCTGCAGCACTCCGCTCGTCGTGCAACGCTCAAGGTAATTTATTTAATACATTGGAAAAATCATTTATCATTTTACAGGACTGACAGGAACAAGGCAGCAGCAGCAGCAGAGGAGGAAGTTGGAGTGTGATGATTCGTCCTGCAGTTTTTAAAAGCAGTGGGGGGAAATAAACATCAGGCTCCTCGCCACGCCGCCATGGCAACCCAGGCGTCGACGGTGATCTCTCTCAGGGAAAAAGTACGACTGTTTTCACACTGACCGAGGTCTTTATTCTGAACACACAGCTTCACATTCACAACACATATGTTTTCTGTACAAACACTCGTCTCCAGTGTTCGAAACCTGCTGAGAAACGACTGAGAAATATATTCTGGTGTTCAGTTTCTGACCTGAGAACAGATTTTACCAGGATATTCTTTCCTTAATTATTTTTTTAATGAGTGAAACAAGTTTTAGAGAAATTAATTGCCAGCTGGAAAAAAAATAATGGGCAAATTTTTCTCTGAGAAACATTTTGTGTGTTGAAAAAGATGTTTCACTGTGAAACAGCAGATCTGCCAGGTGCAAAATTTGTTCCAACTGTTTGTTGAGCGGAGATGAATCTTTATTCATCCGCCCGTCGGGACAAATTCAACCTGACAGCAGCACGAGTCAACAAACAGTCTGTCGGAGGCAACAAGACGGATTCATTAAGACGAAAACATAAAAACACACTCAAAGAAAAAAGATTTAGTTGAATAGAAATCCTACGTACAGTTTTTGTTCACGTCATTTGGACACAAGAGGCTTCACAGTGTCACTTTCACAAATCTAAATCATTTATTGTTGTCAGGATCCTGTTTTTTTTGTTATTTCCTGTTTTATTTTGTAATTGTGACCTAAAGTGTCGTGTGTCGCTTTCCAGTTCCTCCCTCTGGGATTTTCTCGTTGTGTTTCCCTCCTGTGTTGTTCTAGCGTTTCTCCATTTGACCTCGTTATGTGTGCTAGTTTTTGTTCCTTGTGTTCACATTGATTTGTTCTTTGCTTTTGTTTCAGCTCTTTTGTTGCTACTTTGTGTTTTTGAGTCTTTTTTGGTTTCCTGGATTCTTTTTTTGTGTGTGTGTCATTCAGCTTTTGTCTAATTAAACTTGCCCTTGCTTCCTGAATCCATCTGCCTCCCGAGTGTTTCTGTGTTTGGGTCTGACCATCGTCATGATCTTAACTGTCGTGTTTTCACTTCCAGGTGAAGGTCGCTCACTCGTCACACGTATGTCACTCGTTCTGCCTCTTCTGGATTCCTTTAAAATATGAATTTAAAAAAAAGAGAGAGAGGAAAATAAAGAGCATGATTATCGACACTGTGTGGATCTGCAGTCCACAGATATGTTGAAACTTTTACGTTTTCAGCTTCATGTTGTGACAGCACTGTGCTGAAGGTCTGCTCAGGTTAGACACAAGAACCACTTGGCTAGTTTTGGGAAAACAACGTATTTCGGCTGAACAAACCTGGACTTGTTGGCTGTGAACTGTCTCGATGTCTCATCAGAAACTTCCGGACTTGTTGCCTCGGGGAGCACAGCTGGAGATTTTCTTTTGTTGGCACAAATGTGGCTGAAAATCGTCCCGAGCTCATTCAACATGTCCAGTGTTGTCAGGCTTATAACAGCTGAAACACAACGATCCCCTGTCACAAATATCCAGTGGTTTCACACTTAAAGGGATATTCCGGTGTAAGTTTAATCCATGGTCTAACACACCGTGACACCGAGTAAGACTCCCCCTCGAGAGGTCAAGTTAGCTGACCGCTAGCTTAGCTAGTTTTAGCAACCTCAGAAAAGACCGCACGATAACAACACACTGCAGCTTATGTCTCCAACTAGAAACCGCCATCAAAAAGCCACAATTAATGGTGAGAACAGCAGCAAACTTCAGCAACAGTACATGTACAGTCCCAGCACACAGTACGAAGCATCAAACATCTGCTAGCTTTGCTGGATTTGTATTAAAAACACAGCACAACTCACCCTCTCCTCCAGCAGCCTGCCTGTGTGGGGAAGCCCTGACGAGTCGATTACCGAGTGCAGTAGATTTCTGCAGCTCAAGGATGAAAATGTCTGATTATTACTCCATTACTTCCGTTCTTTTCCCTGTCAGCTCTCGATAATAAGAACTGAACTTTTCTGAGGTTGCTAAAACTAGCTAAGCTAGCGGTCAGCTAACTTGACCTCTCGAGGGGGAGTCTTACTCGGTGTCAAGGTGTGTTAGACCATGGATTAAACTTACACCGGAATATCCCTTTAAAGGTTGGAGATTCTGGAGTCTCAGGTCATCAAATACTGAGAGTTTGGGTCAGTATTCAACCAGAACTTCTCACCCAGAGCTTCTGTATTTGATGACCTGGGAATGATCTCTCTCCAGAATCGCCCTCCCGACCTTTAAGAATATTGAAACACAGTCTTGAACTGCGGTCGCTGGCTTCCTGCAGCCTCGCTGTCGTCTCCTCTCAGTGATTTGGCACGTTTAGTAGAAGTGCGTCGACCCAACAGACCTGCACGACTGTTAACTTATTGTTCTGCAGAACGATACCTGCCAACATTTCATCCTGGCGCCCGGCCTGCTCTCTTCTTCTTCTTCCTCCCACCTCGTCTTCTCACAGTTGAAATGAAATTAACTTGGTAAAATGATCCTGGCAGACCATTTATCTCACCTGTTCTGAAGTCATAAACACAGGAGAGATAACGATTCAGATCTCCAGACTTTACTTTATCTCTTTGCTCTCAGGGTTTTCTTTATTTGGAGAAAAAAAAATCGATCACTTCTGAAATGAAAACTCAAAATCTTACCGAGTAAATATATTATTTCTAATTTAACATCCAATTATGGTTGATAGAAGACAAAGTAGTGTTTCAGTGAGATAATCTGACTTGTTTTAAGACAGTTTTTATCTGTTTAAAGGTGATTCTGAAGAGAGATCTGTTGACTCTTAAAGGCCTCCACACGCCGCCCGAGGCCGACTTCCTTATCCGACCACTCCGTCGGATCCGCTCGGTAGAAAAGTCACATTGAAACACACCGCCCCGGCTACACAGCAGCGTATACGTACTGCGCCTGCGTGAAATGCAATAAGCCTCCTAAACATCGGGTGGCGCTAGTCTCATGCCAGTCACCCAAAACATAAAAACAGGAAATGACAGAACGGAGTGCGGACCGTAGCTTATCAGAACAAAGCACACACAGTGTTAGCTCAGCATTACTTGCATGATGTCGTATTACGGTGGTCTCTCTTCCACCAGGGCAGCCAGCTGCTCCTCAAAGTCCTCGGTCCACACAGCCATGGCTTCCAAACATACGCTGGTTTATCCCCAAAATAACGAACGGTGAAGTGTTGTTTGTAACTCTGTGCCGTCTCTGTTTATGTGGTTTGTTTACCATCGTCACTTCCGCCGCCCCTCCCACACGCCGCGCTGATTCGCTGGCACACCGCCAATCAGAATGGTCACTGAACAGCTAGCTAACAACCAATCAGAGTATCTGACGGCGTCCAACCTCAGACGTCCGACTTCGCATGTTCAGTCGGATCAGACGCAGCTGAACAGACCGAACAGAGCAGCTCCCGAACTCGTCCGACTCTCCGAACGCTTCAGACGTCCGACGTTTCAGCCGGTGTGTGCCGACCTTTATTCCCAGGTTGTCAAAAATCAGATGCTTTGGTCAAGAATTGATGACCTGAGACTCGACAATCAACTATCTTTCTCCAGAATCGCCTTCCGGATCGTTCATTTGGACTCATACAAGCAAGAATAAAATGTTTTTTTACTTATTTCTCATGCACCATGTTCCCCTCCGGTTGGCATGATCTTCACGCCGAGTTAGAAATGTTGGATAAAAATGCCCCTAAATCAGTTTCTCCGTCCATCAGCTGCTCCTTTTGTCCTCACGTCAGGATGACAGACCGTCTCACCCGTCCAATCTCAAGCTGACCCATCGGACATCATCAGTGTGGCCCGACAGCCGTGAAGCTGTCAGAGAATAACTGATGTCACGGGACGTGTGCTGCTGAAGCTGTACATCAGCTGATCTCCACCAACTTACCTTTTTCTTTGCAGGATAATAAAAAGCAGCGGCGGCGGCAGAATTAATCCCGCTGCTGTAAATTACGCTGTTAAATATACATTAAACTCAGGAGTGATTCTGGCATATTTCATATATTCCCCGTGAACAAAAGCAGGCGGCTCGTCAGGTAAATCACCGACACAATCACAACTTATCAGAAGCTGTTTATGGTCTGAATGTCGCCCAGCGTCGCTCCGATTCTGCTGAGTCAGCATCCCGGGGACGAGCCATTAACTGGAAACGATCTCCTCTCTCGGCTGATGGACTAATTGTGCTCGTATGCTGTAATAACACCATTAAAATGTAATACACTCGGGATCATTACTTCACATTTGATATAGTAAGTAAAAACAGGCCGGTGATGAAACCCACTTTTCTAAAATCAGCAGAACTTCCTCTCTCGGTGAGAGAGAGAGGGAGGGGCGGCTTTTCTTCGTCATTGTTGGAGATTGTTCTCCACGGATGCACTAAATAATCAGATTAAACAGAGGGAGAAAACTCAAGTATCACAATGTCGGAGTGCAGATAAGCGTTAATCTGAGGCTGGTGCAGATAAAAAGGCTCCGAGTGGATGAGACCGCGCCGTCAGCGCCCGCTTTGATGGAAGATCTTTCATTTTCTTGGCCACTAATGGGAATTCTCGGTGTCACTGAAGTCCTCATTTCAATTCCTGTTTTTTAATTCATCATGTAATTTCTGCGGGGCTGCAGGATAATGAAATGTTTAGCTCCATATTCTTCCCCCCTTTTAGGGATTTTAAATTAAAAGCGCGCCCATCTATCACTGCTAAATGAAACTATTTCGGGAAACAAAGTCTTCATCATCACACAAAGCGACCGGAGTAAAGTTTATTTTCTGCCCGGAGCCGAACAGATTCTGTCCATCGCGGCCCGGCCGGCGACTCGGAGCGTAACGAAGTCCCAGGACTGTCGGAGTTTAGCTTCAGTGGCTGCAGCGGCGGAGGAGAAAGGTCCTTGCCAGGTCTAATGAATTCAGATGTGAAAACACTTTGGTATTGACTTTATATAATTGGGCAAGATGCAATAACACAACAACCTTGGAGCGGCGCACCTGGATAACAAGCGATCAAACAGCCCCATCCGTCCGCTGTGCAGAGCCGGAGCTCCCCGTGGAGACGAGCCGCTGCCTCCCAGCTCAACCTCATTAACTTTTTGTTATGTACTCCCACTTTACGCTGCGCGTGCAGCGGCGTGCACGTGTCATCACCGCCGCCACGCTGTCAGCATGGGTGCTTTTCTTATTCAAGGCCTCCATTTACACCCATCAGCTCCATCTGAACTCGCTTTAAACTGGAGGTTTTTTAAAGCTACGAGGAACTTTTAGTTCTGATTTATTCTGCTGGCTCCTGTGGACAGAAGACGACGACGGTGAGACTAAATTTACTTTGTTTGAGTGACGCATCGTCAGACTGGAGAGCAGCTTCTGTCCTCACACGTAAAAACAGTCTGAACTTTAAGACGTATCCAACCTGGATGAGACATTAAGAATCACTATAATAACTATACAGTAAGTAAACACGCTAAAATCCGCTGTATGAAGTGAAGACGAGTCATCAACATCCGGTGGTGGATTCAAGGACGTCTTATTAACCTCGTTCATCCCCATGAAAGCTGCTCGGTTGTGTTTTGAAGCAAGTAAAGCTCGACTCTCCGGCTCTGGAAACACCTGGATCGCCAACCGAGCCGGCTAACTTCTGGTTAAGCGCCTGGCTAACTTAAAAAATGTAATCGTGTGGCTCTTTACAAATGTTATTGGACCGAATGGCTCAGATTCTGAGTCAGCTCTCGGGAAGATTGTGATGATGCTCAAAAGAATTAATCACCGTTTTGTTGTTTTCTCTTCTGGTAAAACTGTTTCTGGTGCATTCGTGACGTGAAACGTGACGTCAGTGATGCACAACGCAGCGCTTCAGGTAAAAATCACAGACAGGCTGCCTTGCTTTTTTTTAGCAGGTGAACCCGCGTTTACAAAAACGTGTAGACTCACTGATTTAGGTGGAAAAGTGCCATCAGTCTGTAATGAAGACAGGTGCAATCTACATTTAATTCATAATGAGACAATAAAGCAAAAGACCTTTCTATCGCAGTGTTAGACTCTTGTTTTTCAGCTCCGTATCGTCGGCAGGCGCTTCACCTCTCATCAGCTGGAGGAGCTGCAGCCTTTTAAACTCCTCGCTGGTTTGACCTCACAGAGACTCTGTGAGCTCTGAGGTTCAGAGTCGTTCGGGCCACTTGTGGGTCGTCGACCCGACCGGCCTTCAGGAGACGGAGCGTAAAGAGAAGAAACAGGCCTGACAGGGAGGAGAGCAGGTGGTGAAACGAGCTCAGGAGCTTCACTGAGGAGATCGCTGCTCACGTTCAGTAAGAAACAGTGAGGTATTTTAACTCACTAATATAGTCATGTTTATTACAGTCCTTCCAGAAAGATGGAGGAGTTTTTTTGTGACTGTTGTGAGCAAAAATTCTTAATTATGCGGCACGTTTTCTAAAAAATGCGATGGAATATACAGAAATTTTAATCCTAACCCTAAAAAAGTGATTCCCCCAACACTGTGTTCTCACGAGGCTGCTACCTTAATGTAAAGAGTCATTTCTAATGACTTCCTGTGATAAGCGAGCAGACTACATCACAGGAAGTGCTGGGAATAATTCAGTTCTCATCTTGTCGACCTTTTCATACTTTTACCAGCTTTAATCTTGCAGCTTCTGACCTTGATCCTTTCAGCCCAGCAGCTGTTTTGGAAGTTAACGCCTCGGTGTAGCTGAGCTGCTTCCGTCCTCGAGCGTTTGGAGGAAGTGGTTGTCCAGCGTCGACTTCCTCCTGTGGTCCGACACCACTGTCCTGTAACACACCGGGAAAATGCTTTGCTCCGTCTTTTGAGACTGATTTGCGGACTTCATCGTGTCTTCTTCGTGGGGTTTGCAGCTTTCCGATGACGTCACTGCATAACGTTCCCACGGCAACCCAGCTGGCACCGGACGTCAACAGACGTTGGTCTTTGGTTGGATTCAAGTCATGACGTCAGGCGACCAAAACCCAACGTCCACTGACATCTACTTTCAACATCTTTTGACAGGAATATTGACGTCAAATGACGTTAATATTTTGTTGTTTTTATGTTGTGGTGTCTGGCAACCAAAACCCAACGTGTGTCAGACGTCTTGTACTCACACAACTTTGACGTTGAATAATGACCTTTTTGATGACAAAATTCTAATGTCTGGACAACATCTATCAACAACGTTGATTTGACTTAAGATAGCCGACATAACTGATATCCAACGTCGGACCAACGTTAAGTTCAGACGTTAACCCGATTTTCATTTTCAACTAAATACTAACGTCTATTCAACGTCGGAGGCGTCTCAATTACACGTCTCTATGACGTCTAATTGACGTCTAGTGCCAGCTGGGAACAGGAGGAAAACGGCTGCTCTTGTTTTCAACTTTCTGTGAAGATATATGTGACTTTTTTGAAATTATGAAATCATGCAAGCCCCGCATATTTTGCGTGGAAATTGGCGATTTATGCGGTGAAAGTGCGGCGTCTTTGAAAAAATGCGGCCACCGCATAAATGTGTGGACTTTGGCTGATTATGCATTGAATTGCGTTTTTCTGGAGGGACTGATATAACGTACACCTGTCGCTAGTACGCTGAAACACTCTTTTTGTTCTGGGAATGGTGACACATGTTGTTGTTGTGTTGTTGTTGTGTTGTTCAGTCGTTTAGCTTTGAGGAGAACCATCATCACACCAAACAAGCTCCCTCCAACACTTCTGTCGGAGCATTTCGCTGCCCGAGACGATTGTGATTAGTTTGAAGAAACACAAAGAAGCCGGAGCGTCTCTTTTCACCCTGATGGCACCGTGATAACACAACGCTCCAGTTCGACTGCTGGATTAATCTGTTCACGTGTTCCTCTCGTGTTGCTCTTTGTGTTCGACACACAATCGACAATAGACTACAAATTTTACAGGACCAGAAAACACGACGACTCCGTTTGAATCAAATGCGATTTGAGTGCAATTTATTTAGAGGCCCTTATCAGTTCAATTATGCTGTTTCTCTGTTTGGGGAATCCAGGTGCAATCACTGAAGGGGGTGGAAGTGAATCTGTTGCCTAATTTATTTATGTAAACTTGGCCTCCCTCCAGTCGCAGCAGATGATTTCATTTGTCTGAGCAGAGTGCCTGTTGTAATAGGATTACAATCTGCCGGTTGGAAAATTGTCTGTGGACCTGCGTGTTCCTGAAGGTCTGAGCAGGTCTATTAGCTCCTGATGGCGTCCGCGTGGTTTCTATTCCACGGCTTAAAACAAACGACTTAGCATGTGAGTTAACCTTTTAGCACGAGTGTGATGTTCACTAATAAACTCCGGGATGATCCTTGAGTTATTAATCTGCGGTTAGTGAGTGTAAAGTTGAAAGTCGTCCGCTTTATTAACCAACTTCCTGCTGATTTATAATGTATGCTTTTCTATAAGAGTGTGCAGTAGTTTATTAGCATCTCCTATTCAGCTTCTAATGAGAGTATAATATAGTCTGATCGTGTCTTATTATACTGAATTTAAGGTGTAATGAGGCTTTACGTACAGTTTCTAATTACAGCATGATTTATGGTTTATATTCAGGGTATTATTGATTTTACCGTCTCATAAAGAACATGTTATTTCTTGTTTTAGTCTAATCAGAGACACATTTCAGCTCCTGTTATTAGCAGACTCGGGGTATAACTTTGTTCACTGTCTAAAAATGAACATTTTATTTTTGTTTTTCATCGATTTATTACGTCAGACAGCAGCTTCACTCCTCCAAACTCTCTGTGGGCTGAATGAGTCGTTTAATAACTGCAAACGAAGATGTGCTGAAGGCTTTAATATGTCCAGAAACACATGCTCACCTTCATGTTCACAGGTTTTCATGCTTTAAAGAGATATTCCGGTGTAAGTTTAATCCATGGTCTAACACACCGTGACACCGAGTAAGACTCCCCCTCGAGAGGTCAAGTTAGCTGACCGCTAGCTTAGCTAGTTTTAGCAACCTCAGAAAAGACGGCACGATAACAATACACTGCAGCTTATGTCTCCAACTAGAAACCGCCATCAAAAAGCCACAATTAATGGTGAGAACAGCACCAAACTTCAGCAACAGTACATGTACAGTCCCAGCACACAGTACGAAGCATCAAACATCTGCTAGCTTTGCTGGATTTGTATTAAAAACACAGCTCAACTCACCCTCTCCTCCAGCAGCCTGCCTGTGTGGGGAAGCCCTGACGAGTCGATTACCGAGTGCAGTAGATTTCTGCAGCTCAAGGATGAAAATGTCTGATTATTACTCCATTACTTCCCTTATTTTCCCTGTCAGCTCTCGATAATAAGAACTGAGCATCCCATGGAGTAATAATCAGACATTTTCATCCTTGAACCTCTTTTCTGAGGTTGCTAAAACTAGCTAAGCTAGCGGTCAGCTAACTTGACCTCTCGAGGGGGAGTCTTACTCGGTGTCAAGGTGTGTTAGACCATGGATTAAACTTACACCGGAATATCCCTTTAACGTTCAAACAACACAGTTTTTTACTGGTCAACGCTGCAGCACCTCTGTTCACCCTCTGCCCCGCCTCCTGAAAAGCCCAGTCTGCTCTGATCGGTGAGTTTTCACAGGCCCGAGGAGGTACTGCCCATTGTGTTTTAAGCAGAACTGGATAATGAACCCAAAGATGGAGTTCTCTAGCTGCCGGGATTACTTCCTGTTTTCCCATTAGAGAGTCGCCACAACAGAAGTTCAAAACGCTGAATGATGCTCACGTGATTCACGTAAACCTCAGACAGTCCCAGGACAGGATATATAGAGACAGAACAGTGAATTTTGGTAATTAGTAGTCAATAAATGCATAAATGTTCTGCTGGAGCACTGCTAGTATTGGCGGCTAACCTCCACCATCGCTGTGAAAAAACAATCCATTGGTGTGAACGGAGCTGACAGCCTCACAGCTCAGTCTTTACACAGTGTTTACCTTCTTTATAATAAAAACACAGACAGGGAGATCTGACATTCTGCAGCGTGGAGCCTGTGAACGGAGACATCACAGGCTTCCTCTGGACTCTTCAGCCCATTAACGGACCTTCAGTGTGTCACAGCGGGGAAAAGCTCTGCGTTTAAAGCAGATGAAAGGATCGGACATGATTTCCCTCCATCCTCTGACTCACCCGCTGATAATTTATGATAATTAATTCCAGCTAATCCGAACCTTTTTACCCGCGCGCCCCGGCCTCCACCCACAACAACAACAAAGACGCACCACCACCTTCGCTCACCAGATTAGCGGCCCCGTCCCGTCTCCGCCCGCCGCTGTGTTTTTCTCTATTAGCAGCAGCGAAGCCGAAATGTAAATGAGATTCTGTGGAGGAAGTCTCATCAGACGCGTGAACTCGTGTCTCCAGATGAAGGAATCCTCTGGAGACGTGGCGGCTCGGAGAGAGCGTCCTCCAGGTGGGAATAAAGAAACTTTTTTTCTCCACTCTGGGGACACGTTGGCACAGAGCTGCACATGAATATAAGACTGACTCCTAATCTATCATTCAATATGTTATCTTCAAATGCTTCGGATGTTTCTATATTCTTATACCATGGTCTGGGGGAATACTCGATTCTGATTGGCTGCAGGGTGTCCATTAATCCCTGGTATATGGACACCTACTAAGTAGTTCCAGTCAAATTGTCTGTTCACCGTCTAAATTAATGCGCTAGCTGGCGTAACCATAGCGACGGGAACGCAGTCAAAGCCTCTGTTTACACTTTATTTCCAGTCCGTCAGTCCTTCAGTGCCTTATCCTCTGAACACCACAGGAAGCTGCAGAAAGTTCACTTCCCCTCTAAACTTACTTTGTATCACATAAGCGAATAATCTCACATCCCGTTGGCTGTTCAGCTCTCTGCTTCAGGCTGCGGCCACAGTAACGTTACACACGGCCGATCATTTGTTCGTGAACATCTTGATGTTGATTTGGGGACAGTGACATGACTGGTAAGCTAGCTAGTCTTGTTGTTAAACATACTGTCAGATTATATTTACTGTTCGTCAACCGTACGCAATGTTATCGACTTTGAATCTTGCTAGCATAGCGTTAGCTTTCTGGCTCACCGCTGAGCGGACTAGAATATCTCCCGTTGCCAAGTCGTATCTAAGGTCCGTCCTATTTACTGGAGAGGTGAACAACGTTTCCGTTGCGTAAGAACCTTACGGGAGGGTAATGGTTGTTCCAGGTATTAGTCAAACCCTCAGGCGTTACCAGGGAAACTAAGTTATTGCCTGTGAAAAACTTTATATTTTGATTGTAAAACGCATGAAAATATAAATTAATGGTCTTAATTTATTTTCTTTGGCAGGTGACCATGGTATAAGCTGGATAATGCTCTTCGAGGTCGGGCATTATCCCTTACATACAGTATAGTAGTTCCAGTCAAATAGTCTGTTCACCGTCTAAATTAATGCGCTAGCTGGCGTAACCATAGCAACGCCTTATCCTCTGAACACCACAGGATGGCGACTGTAACACACAAGCTGCAGAAAGTTCACTTCCCCTCTAAACTTACTCATACTTTATACGACATAAGCGAATAATCTCACATCCCGTTGGCTGTTCAGCTCTCTGCTTCAGGCTGCGGCCACAGTAACGTTACACACGGCCGATCATTTGTTCGTGAACATCTTGATGTTGATTTGGGGACAATGACATGACTGGTAAGCTAGCTAGTCTTGTTGTTAAACACACTGTCGCACACACTAGCGTTAGCTTCCTGGCTCACCGCTGAGCGGACTAGAATATCTCCCGTTGCCAAGTCGTATCTAAGGTCCGTCCTATTTACTGGAGAGGTGAACAACGTTTCCGTTGCGTAAGAACCTTACGGGAGGGTAATGGTCGTTCCAGGTATTAGTCAAACCCTCAGGCGTTACCAGGGAAATTAAGTTATTGCCTGTGAAAAACTTTATATTTTGATTGTAAAACGGATGAAAATATAAATTAATGGTCTTAATTTATTTTCTTTGGTAAGTGACCGTGGTATAAGCGGGATAATGCCCTTCGAGGTCGGGCATTATCCCTTACATATAGTAGTTCCAGTCAAATAGTCTGTTCACCGTCTAAATTAATGCGCTAGCTGGCGTAACCATAGCAACGCCTTATCCTCTGAACACCACAGGAAGCTGCAGAAAGTTCACTTCCCCTCTGAACTTACTGATACTTTATACGACATAAGCGAATAATCTCACATCCCGTTCGCTGTTCAGCTCTCTGCTTCAGGCTGCGGCCACAGTAACGTTACACACGGCCGATCATTTGTTCGTGAAAATCTTGATGTTGATTTGGGGACAGTGACATGACTGGTAAGCTAGCTAGTCTTGTTGTTAAACATACTGTCAAATTATATTTACTGTTCGTCAACCGTACGCAATGTTATCGACTTTGAATCTCGCTAGCATAGCGTTAGCTTTCTGGCTCAGCGCTGAGCGGACTAGAATATCTCCCGTTGCCAAGTCGTATCTAAGGTCCGTCCTATTTACTGGAGTACGTGAACAACGTTTTTTAACTCGCTCCCATTACCACATTTTTCAAAGTAGGACCACAAAACTTGATGACAGTGTTCTTTAAGGCCTTTCCTGCTTGATGGTGAAAAATTTTGCCGATAACATCTTTGATTTTGAAGAAACAGCAGTAGCTTGACGAGGTGATACTCAGCTGAAATCACTCTGAAATCAGCTGTCTCAGCCACTGTTGTCAGGTGCACTTGACAACCGTCACCGTGGCAACCGAGATCCTCTGGGCCAACAGAGAGATCAGATCCTCTGCAAAACTCATCGACAACTCTGGCATACTTTGACCTAGAGACACCATTCAAACTTTAAAATGTAGAGACAAGTCCAGGCCATCGACGTGGGCTTCGACTTTTTTTGCAGCTTTTCATAGTCACGGCGGGGCCAAACCGCACAGCCCACTCTCGCGATTCCCCGCAGCAACATTTCCGTTGCATAAGAACCTTACGGGAGGGTAATGGTTGTTCCAGGTATTAGTCAAACCCTCAGGCGTTACCAGGGAAACTAAGTTATTGCCTGTGAAAAACTTTATATTTTGATTGTAAAACGCATGAAAATATAAATTAATGGTCTTAATTTATTTTCTTTGGCAAGTGACCATGGTATCAGCGGGATAATGCCCTTCGAGGTGTCCATGACGACGCGGAGGCCTCCGCGTCGTCATGGACACCTCGAAGGGCATTATCCCTTACTTATATCACAGCAACATACAGATGGATATAACCGATGAAACGTGTGTGGATGTGGATTTGGAAGGACGAACCCTCATTCTGTCGTGTGCTGTGTTTATTTGCTTGTCTGTCCATGTTAGTGAAATCTCGTCCTGGTTTGCTTATTCATCCATTTTTTTTTTAAGCATTTCAAAACGTCTAAGCAATTTTAAACAATATTGTTTCAGCTATTTTCTCCCCGCGGTGCTCTCTGCGTCGCACAATGCCACGTAATCCTCGAGCAAAACGCACGAGTCAAAGAATATCCGAGGGGATCTGGCACACACACACCTTTATGTTAAAATTAAACACCGCTGTCATCTTTACAAGCAGCCGCGCTGCATGACTGAGTGCAGCGAGCAGCACAGCAGACAGGAATCTGCATTTTTATTCCCCTACTGTGAAACACAAGCTCACGAACTCAAGACCCGAGGAGCAACGAGGGTGAAAATATCTCGAAGATGTGACATGATAGATGCTCTCCAAACAGCGACGAGGAGCAAATAGAGGAAGAAAAAAAAGCAGCTTGTAAGCGCTCGTCTCTAAATAGACTGCGGGGCTCAGTTTTTCTATTTTCTGTCTGCGTCGTCTGAACCCACAAACGCACCGTGAACAAGTTTGTGCAGTTTCATCCCGGCAGACACAAATCCTGGATGACACGGCAAATCCATCCATCGCTGATTAGCACCAGTGACGCAAAGAGACGGCAATTTGTTCCCTGACTTTAGGCCCGACCACCTACACACCAGCTTTAGCTCGACTCCTCGCTCGCTCGCTCTCGTCTGGTGTTTCCGAGAGGCCGCTGAGAGCTCCCCGAGCTCTACTTCATCTCGTCGGATGTCAAACATAATGTTGACAGTTAATGTGGTCATTTGGTGCATGGCTGGCAGTGATGGCTTTTCAATTAATACAGCCCAAATGGCAAAAATGCTCAATTAGCTTTAATGTATTCTGCTCGCTGATGAATGCGGTGTAAGTGGACGAGGGAGGAAAGTCATTTATCTGCCGCGTTTTACCTATAATGACTTTAAGTTGCGACGTTCAGCAGAGCTCAAGGACTTACCTTCTTCTTCTTCTTCTTCTTCTCTCCTCCCGTGTTAACCTATAAGCCTCGGACACGATACAGACCGCCGCCTGAGAGATTTAGCGTTTCCCTCCTCTGGGTGGCTGGACGGACAACAGAGAGCAGAGACAGAGAGGAGACATGTTGGCAGCGTCGGCTAAATGAGAAGTGAAACAGAGCTGCGGCACAAAAACTTCTAATTCCCGCACAGACAAGAGGAACAGATGTAGATATACTGCTGAATATCAAACGCTGACAGGCTTCAGAAGCCGAGCGAGACCGCGGCCCCCCGAGTGCCGACTACAATCAGGAGGCAACACGCTGCTGCTGCTGGATTCAGCTCTCTGCTGCTGCTATTCTGCTTCTTTCAGTCTTTAATGTGTGTGTTTGACAACAACGGACACTTTTAGTTTGAGAATGTCACTGACCACAGACGTCTCTGGGATCGCTGCGGCCTTAAAGACAGATCCCAGAGCAGCGTTTCTAAACAGTTTCAACGCACGTTCGGATGTTTTTAAAGACACACTGTGGAATTATTTCTCCCATCTGGTGGTTAAATGTTATTCTGCATCCAAACGAATACTGCTCTCTAGCGCCTCGCGTTTTCAACGTGCGTTGCAGCCTGTTGGAACTACGGCAGGCGGGATGTGTCAAGATTCAAGAAGCTGTGACAACAACGTGTCTTCAAACAGCACTTCATCAAGTTTAGTTTCGGGTGATGAGGTACGTTATTTCAAACAGACTTCAAACTGCAGCTGACGAGCGCGTCTGGCTAAGCTCCTTCTCCGTTCCACAGTCACGCTGGCTCTGAGTGAAAACGCCTTTAGCCTTATCTGTACCACGTAGAGCTTTTTGTCCCTCTCACCAGTTCATCGTTTTTTATAGAGCGGAAGGACATGGAAGCCTCCGTAGAGCTCGCCCGTCCTATGGAAATACAGAGAAGTGATTCTTCCCTCAGGAGGAGAAGTGAGATTGTTGGCAGAGATCATTTTACACCAATGAGGACTTATTAATGAATGAAGACGCTGATTTGAGCTAATAAATTACTTAAAACACTACACAGTGGAGCTTTAAGCATTTCTTTTGCAATTAAAAGTAATTATTTGTCAACTGATGACATTTGTTTGTGTTCCACCACAGTGTTGCATGTGGTACCGACCTGTTTATCCCGGTTCTGAGCAGAACATCAGGTTGTTTATTGTCTTTAGCAGCGATCTTTGTTGGGAAGAGTAGGTGACGTAGCAGAAGGACCCAGATGCAGCAGACTGAGGCTGCAGGGATAAGACACGATTTATTAAAGCCCCGTTTACACGAAGGGAAAACGCAGATATTTCCAGGCGGTTTGGCCTCTCATTTACACGAAAACCCCGTTTTTATCACAGAAAACGATTATTTCTAAAAACTCCGGGCAAAGTGGAGAATTTGGAAAACTCCGGTTATGTGTTGTCGTGTCAGCTGGGAGAAACGGGGTTTTAGCTTCTCACGCTCATTAGGCTATGCGCCAGAAAATGCTTAACGTCATGTGAGCGCTTTGTTTTGAAAGGAACAGGAAGTCGCTCGTGTTATTTGTTGTTGTTGATTCTGAGGATTCTGATTGGCTTGCATGGCTTTATCCTTCTCCCTACACTGCCGCCCAGAGGTTTGGCAGAGTTAGAATGGCGTCTCGACGGCGTATTTATGCGGGTTGATGTAAATGACAACTTTTTTGAAAACGATGTTGTGTGCACGATGTTATTTTTGAAAACGGAGGGGGGGAAATATTCGTTTCTCTAAATACCCTGCTATGTATAAACGTGGGCTTAAAGACAGATCCCAGAGCAGCGTTTCTGAACAGTTTCAATGCATGTTCGGATGTTTTTAAGCATTTCTTTTGCAATGAAAAGTACTTATTTAACCAACCTGTTTATCCCGGTTCTGTGCAGAACATCAGGGTGTTTATTGTCACGATTTATTTAGTCAAAAACCTAATTGTCAAGAACATGACATGACAATGAACCGACAAAGACTGAACAAAAACCCAGGACTTAAATGACAAGACACAAACGAGGGAACAAGACACAGGTGAGACACGAGAGGACAGGTGCAGGCAATCAAACTGAACAGCGACAGGAAGGACAAGACAAGGAACACAAGGACTAAAAAATAAAACAGGAAGTGACAGGAATGTGACAGTTGCCAGAATAAATGTTTTTGCAAACCACCGTGTTGAAACTTGCTTCAGGTTTAATTTTTAATTCAGTTTGACACAAAGCTGTGCAACACCTGGTCAGAAAAAGATCATGTTTTGTCTTAAAATACCTGTTTTTGTTTTAACTATCCCGACGTCTCCTCATGAATATGTATTTGTGTCCCTACAAACTCATCTGACGTCTCCTTAAAACATCCAGCGGTGCAAGATAAAATGATAAATGGACTTTTCCAGTCTACTGACCACTCGCAGCTCTTGTCACATTCACCCACGTCAGCATCAAACCAGCAACCTCCCAATTACTGCCAGGCCTCTCTCGTGTCTCACGCTGTGGTCACTCGAGGTCGTCCTCCTCCGTCTCCTGAC
>CM077791.1:32492561-32592561 GCA_039737535.1 Lagodon rhomboides | reverse complement strand
AAGAGTTGAAAAATGCCAAAAGACACAGTGACGTTTGGTAGAAATCATCAGACTGAACATGAGGAGCCTGGTTGTACAGTTAATTCTATAACTACTTTGTTCCTACGAGACTTTACGAGAGATTTTACGAAGGATTAAGCTTAATAATTAGTTTTAGTACACCTGGATAATTACTTTTCTTTTAGTTGAGGGAGGTGTAATTGTTAAGGTTACACAAAAAAGGACCCACATGCAGACAAACGTTGGAACAAAAAGCAAATTTTAATGAAAAGCTGATCAAAAAACCGTCAGGAGGAAAAAAACAAACATTCAAAAACTCAAAGTACAAACCAGGAAAAGCTGAAGATGAGAGATGACACACAGGGAACAAAGAGAACCAACAAATACAGGAAGTGACATCATGACTCATGAAGGATGAACCCTACAAAATAAAACAGGAAACAATAACTAAACGATGAACTTAAAAATCTGATTTGGAGCCACGTTAGGATTAATGTTTCAGTCCTGAATGTAAATTCAAATTTAAAGTAATTAAAATACTTAAAGTCAATGTTTTTTTAATTGTATATTCACTATATTTATCTCTGTTTGGTCTCCACCAGCCCCTGAAGGCAACATCTGGCTCGAAGGAGAAGAAGTAGGATGAGAAGGAGGAGGAGGAGGAGAAGAAGAAAAAGAAGTAGAAGAGGGAGATGAAGAAGAAGAAGAAGAAGAAAGAGAAGGAGAAGTAGGATTAGAAGGAAGAGGAGGAGGATGATGATGAGGAGGAGAAAATGAAGAAGAAGTAGAAGAAGAAGAAGGAGAAAAAGAAGAAGAAGAAATAGGAGAAGTTGAAGGAGGAGGAGGAGGAGGAGAAAAAGAAGAAGAAGAAATAGGAGAAGTTGAAGGAGGAGGAGGAGGAGGAAAAGAAGAAGAAAGAGAAGGAGGAAAAGGAGGAGGAGGAGAAGAAGAAGAAGGAGAAGAAGGAGGAGGAGGATGATGATGAAGAAGGAGGAGGAGAAGGAGGAGGAGAAGAAGAAGGAGAAGAAGAACCCCCTGGGAAATGTTATAATACTTAAAGTCAATGTTTTTTTTTACTGTATATTCACTATATTTATCTCTGTTTGGTCTCCACCAGCCCCTGAAGGCAACATTTGGCTCTTCAGTGGCGTCACGTTCATGTGACGTTGGAATAATTGGAAAAATGAGCTCCTGGCTCACATGAACACGCAGAAACATGTCAGATGAAAGTAAAATCCAGTTTGATTGATGGTAAGAAACTTTTTTATGCATTTAAATATCAGTATATTACTTTCTGTGCATGTAGAGTGACCTACATTATTTAGAGAATCATCTTCACACACTCTGGTTAGAAGTATAAGATGAAATATTCAAATATATTTCAGTGTTTTTAGGAGGAAAGCTCACGAAGACACAACTCTGGAGACGAGCACATGAATATATAAACGCTGGATGTTCACCAGCTCGTCTCCACCTTCGTGTTTTGGAGCTGGGCAGGTGATGAACAGCTGATCTGCAGAGATGACGTGGAAGTGGAAAAAAGCTTTACAACCAAAACAATTAGCTGAAAGACACACAGCAGGACTATTAAAGTGGGTTCAAGAAAACACATCCCACATCCTTTAAGCTTTAATTCGCTGACTCGTCTCTATCTGCTCCTCTGAATCCCACTAATTCGTCCTGTACGAAGCCGTTCGGAGGCTGATTGGCGCTTCATCTCCGACGGATTCCCTCTCTGCCACTCAGACGGCGAGCACCTCTCGGCGGGCCGGGCTCAATGTTCTGGTCATTAGTTCAATGCCATTGCCTTGATAATCTCACCTGGGAAGGACAGGTAATGGCTCCTATCGGTGCGATTATAGCCGCTCGCACAAACACCTATTCGTACTTGTCGTGTACGTACCTGCTCCACTCGTCTGACCTCGGGGAGATAAGAGCTGCACCGACATCTGCTGCAGAGCGCCGACCGGTTTACTCCTCTGCTTCCTGTTACGTTTAAAGGAAAGTGTCCAAACAACTTAAATAATTTCATTTAGAGTAAATCACACAAACACACCCTTTTATAAACAGTTTCAAAAATATTATATGTGTCTGCAAACCACGTATTATAGACCATGTTTAAACCGACAACACACGTTTTTTATTGACAATATGTCGGGATATTTTCTTGTGGTAATAAAATCAGATGTTTTTAAGGAGACTTTCACCTTTTCAGCCGTGATCGTGGCAACAGAACCAGGTATTTTGAACCCAAACGTGATCTGTTCCCATTACACATACAGTGAATCAGACTCAAGCAGAACAGCAAAAAGTCAAAGTCGAACAGGATTTTCCCAAAGATGGTTTCTGTCATTTGATAAATTTGGTTTTAATGAGTTAAATGATGCAATAAAAATGGGATGTAACCTCGATTCTGAGGCTTCAGCACCAGAATCTGGCTCCAAGTGACGTCACAGCACAATATGGCAGCTGTCAGATCGGCCATATTTCAGCTTCAGCTTCATTTTGCACAGAGCAGAAGATATATACGGTCATTAGTTTCATATCAGATGTTTGATCCGATCTCTGACAGGACGATTGTTGACAGATGGACATTGTGCATCACAACCATGATGTGTGCAGATTCTCAGAGTCTCAGTGATGCTGTCCTGAACCGATGGTGAGCGAGTGACAACGGCACAACACAGAAATTTATTTGTAAGATATTTGTGTACGAGTCTTGGCTTACGTTCAGGCTCTACTGTGATTACAACCAGAGCTGCTGGTCGTGTCGAGGCGAACAGGTCCGACTGAATCAGCTTAAAAAGAGAAAACATTTTGACTAAAAGGTGATTAAAACATTTCACTTTTTCGTTGACTGAACTACGAGACCGTGAAGGATAAAAATGACTAAATCTAAATCAGCTGCCAAATTAAACCCTGTATCACAGTTTTATCCTCATGATGGTGTGTTTGTTTACGTCTTGGATTTATTAAAGGTCCACTGTGTCGTGTTTTAAGTAATTTATGACCTCAAATCAGCGTCTTCATTCATAAATAAGTCCTCATTGGTGTAAAATGATCTCTGCCAACAATCTCACTTCTCCTCCTGAGGGAAGAATCACACATTGTGACGTGAAGCAGGAAGTTGGGCGTGAAGAGAAGCAGGGCAGTTTCTGCTTTTCTCCCAAAATCCTCTTCCCGTTTAACATTGGGGCTTATGGGGCAGTTGCTGGAGTTTGTGTCGGTTAGACGCAGATAATTCAAAAACCGTACATCCTCCCGATAAAGTGGACACGTTGCCAGACAGAAGACAAGTGTGGCTACGTTCTTGGAAAATATCACTATTGTAGTGTGAAATCTGTGGCTAGGATCGTCATCTAAAGAAACATTTTCAGAGAGTTTTTTTCAGGCTCCCCCACTCTGCCAGTTGGTGCTGCGCGAACATTCCGCAATACACACTCATTGAAAATCCTGAATTTTTCTGAGTTTTTCGAAATCACTCACGATCAATTAAGGGTCACCGTTCAAAAACTAAACATCGTAGAAAGAAAGTTCAAATACAACTCAAATAGATAAGACTTGTGCCTACATTTTAAAGTTTGAATGGTGTCTCTAGGTCAAAGTCTGCCAGAGCAGGAGATGTTTGAAAAACGTCGATGATTTTGCGACTTTTTTGACCCCGTCCCATTCATTCCTTATGGGACGTTTTTCATACGGAGGCTTCCATGTCCTTCCGCTCTATAAAAAACGATGAGCTGGTGAGAGGGACAAAAAGCTCTACGTGGTACAGATAAGGCTAAAGGCGTTTTCACTCAGAGCCAGCGTGACTGTGGAACGGAGAAGGAGCTTAGCCAGACGCGCTCGTCAGCTGCAGTTTGAAGTCTGTTTGAAATAACGTACCTCATCACCCGAAACTAAACTTGATGAAGTGCTGTTTGAAGACACGTTGTTGTCACAGCTTCTTGAATCTTGACACATCCCGCCTGCCGTAGTTCCAACAGGCTGCAGCGCACGTTTGAAAACGCGAGGCGCTAGAGAGCAGTATTCGTTTGGATGCAGAATAACATTTAACCACTAGATGGGAGGAATAATTCCACAGTGTGTCTTTAAATGATCAGGAAGTGTTTTATTAACGTATATTCATCTCTGAAGAACTTCTGCTACTGTTCTATCAGAACCCAGAACAGAACCAGAACTCTCTTTGTTGCCTTTATTTAAAGCTTTAGTGTCTCCTTCACAACAAAGAGCAGCGCAGGAAGCTCGACACACAAAAATCAAAAGTGCGTTTTCTCCGGAGATTACATGAAGGAGACACGAATATGAAAGTTTCACGACGCCTCCGGGGTCTGACTAGATTATATCCTCAGAATCCGTCTTAAAAGCCCAAAAACACCGTGTGTGAGTCAGTGTTTGCACATGAACACACACACGAGATGTCACCCTGCGACTCACCTCCTCTGAGCTTCACACACTTTGTGTTTTTTAGATTTTTGTTTTGCTTCCTCCCTCCCTCCCTCCTGAAAACACAATCACACAGACATCATCCAGGACAGCACCGTGACATTTCACAGGTGAGTGTTGATCTCTTTTCTCCTCAAAAACCACCTGAAAGGTCACGATGGAGGGAATCAGCCCGCCGTACGCCATCACTCTCAGCTGAAACACATCAAAACAGAGCGAGGAAGGAAACACGACTCGTCAGATTAAAAGAAAAGGCTTCCGTTTCCACTCGAGACAGTTTAAGTGCGGGGGGATGTTAAATTACACCCTCTCCTACCCAACCAGCTAAGTAGATTAAGGAAGATTAAACGTGTTATAGTCTTAAAAAGATGCTTTAATTTCACATCTTCCACAGGCGGGTCATTAACACACGTCGTTCTGTCGAGTTCGAGCGAACCGGCCGGGGTGACGTGACTTTCGGTTTTGGAGTAATTGAACCTGCGACACTTTAAAATGAACTTCCTGTCGCTCTGAGACGGCTCGCTGTCTGCCTCCTCCAACATGACTGAACCCTCCGAGCTCCAAAATTGACTCCGGCTCACTCCAGTGCCCTACATTTCTCGCCTTTCAAATGGAATGTTTCGGATTTGATTGATTCCCGACCTGATCTATCGCTGCACCTGTACTCCGCCACCTCCATCAACTTGGCAGCAATGCAACTAGAGAGCTATTGATTTCTGTGCCCCTGGAATCACTTAGGAGAGGAGACACACTCTGCTCTCACTGTACCAAAATAATTTTATCTCTCCAAAGTGGTTTCCTATATTCGCAATTTCACAATCCCATTTAATTCGGGGGGACATTACTGTGGGGGGGAAATTGAACACGGAGCCGAGTCAATGAAACTTTAAGATATAGAGTCGGCGTCGGCGAGTGTGGAAGTGCTCTCTGATGGCTGACAGCTCTAATGTATCGCTGCTATTACAGTTTCCAATCGACATTTATAAAACAAACAAAAGTAAAGAATGACTCGGCTCACGCAGAGTAATAACGGCTCTAATAGGAACGATTCAGAGTTTAAAGGGCGACTCCGCCAGTTTGTTTAAGGCTCAGTTCCACTGCGTATGTGGATAAAAGTAAAGACTTTCAGAGGAAGCTGCATGTAGTCTGATGTCACCTCAGTGGCTGGGTTGCATTGTGGGTAATGTAGGCGGCAGGTTTTTGACTCGTTTGTTGTCAGGTGAGGACAACAATTTGTTACAACAGCAAAGGAGGAACTCGGCTGAAGTGCAGTAACTCCAGCTCGCCTCGACCTCAGCTCAGCGTTGGCTCTACTTGGTTTGGTTTCAGACGTCGACACGTGGGCGGGTCGTCATCAACGTGGGCGGGTCGTCATCAATGTGGGCTGGTCGTCATCAGACGTCAGCGGGTCGTCTTCAGCGTGAACGAGTCGTGATCGACGTCGGCGGGTCGTCATCAATGTGGGCGGGTCGTCTTCAGACGTGGGCGGGTCGTCTTCAACGTGGGCGGGTCGTCATCAACGTGGGCGGGTCGTCATCAACGTGGGCGGGTCGTCGTCAACGTGGGCGGGTCGTCACCAACGTGGGCTGGTCGTCATCAATGTGGGCGGGTCGTCATCAGACGTGAGCGGGTCGTCATTCAACGTGAGCGGGTCGTGATCAACGTGAGCGGGTCGTCATCAACGTGGGCGGGTCGTCATCAACGTGGGCGGGTCGTCATCAGTGACGTACTTATCCACGCGACACATAAACAGGGCTAGCTGTGGGCGACGCAGAACACGTCCACCTTTTCATTTCCTGTCGCAGCATCAAGCTCGTTCTGGATGCGTCTTCAGCGACAACACTCAGGAGCGTCTCCACCTCTGCCACGGTCCACGCCGTGTTCCTGCGCGTTGTTCCTTCCATGTAATCGCTACGTTGACTGAACGCAGATGCTAGTTTTTAAAGGTAGCGGGTGTCAGGCTCGGACGTCGCGCTCGTCATGAGTCGTCAAGTGGCGTCGCTCTCTGTCCAATCAGTGGCCGGCTGCCAGCTTACGTCACACAGAAGTATCAGCTCAGCTCGGTTGGAACTTATACGGAGGTGATACTAAAAAAGCTCCACTTTAGCAGGTACCAGGTACCAGATTTCAGTAATGGGAACGCAAAAAAGGCGAGCTGAGTCGAGGCGAGGCGAGCTGCTACTGTCGGTGGAGAAACGGCAATATACAGTAAAAGTCCGTAACCTATGTCTCTTCTCTCCCACAACTCTTCAATACCTGTGGCCTACATTACCCACAATGCAACGTAGCCACTACGTGACATCACTGGAGGCAGTTTATCAGATGACATGCAGCTTCCTCTGGAGCCAAGAAAGGCTTTATACTACTGTTGTCACGTCTCCCAAGACCTGTAAACACATTCTGAAGCGTTCGAGAGAGTCGGACGAGTTCTGGAGCTGCTCTGTTCGGTGTGTTCAGCTGCTGATCGACTGAACATGTTCAGTCGGACGTCTGAGGTTAGGACGCCGTCGGATACTCTGATTGGTTGTTAGCTAGCTGTTCAGTGACCATTCTGATTGGCGGTGTGCCAGCGAATCAGCGCGGCGTGTGGGAGGGGCGGCGGAAGTGACGATGGTAAACAAACCACATAAACAGAGACGGCACAGAGTTACAAACAACACTTCACCGTTCGTTATTTTGGGGATAAACCAGCGTATGTTTGGAAGCCATGGCTGTGTGGACCGAGGACTTTGAGGAGCAGCTGGCTGCCCTGGTGGAAGAGAGACCACCGTAATACGACATCACGCAAGTAATGCTGAGCTAACACTGTGTGTGCTTTGTTCTGATAAGCTACGGTCCGCACTCCGTTCTGTCATTTCCTGTTTTTATGTTTTGGGTGACTGGCACGAGACTAGCGCCACCCGATGTTTAGGAGACTTATTGCAACTTTTCTGCCGAACGGGTCAGACGGAGGCGACGGAGTGGTCGGATAAGGAAGTCGGCCTCGATGTGTGGAGGCCTTTAAATTGACGGCGTTGCCCTTTATTAAAAACTAACCTGTACAGTATGATGTACCGGACGTGCCTTTTAAATCAGAAAGATGACATCACAGGATGAGGACACGACAGTTTTAATAAACCAAATAATATATCAACAAAGGTTTTTGCAGGAGAGCAGCTCGGCGACAGCAGCTCTCTGCAGCTTATTAGCAGTTTTTGCACTGATGTAGTAAAAAAGAAGCCCTCTGCCGCCTGACAGAGCGTCATCCACCGCTCTCCTCTTTGTGTCAAAGTCACCTTTCGTGTCACCGCTTCATGGAAAGCTGCCCAATGATGAGCTGCCAGGTATTAAGCATTTTTAATCTCACTTAATCTCCCCCGAGTTTCACCCAACCTTCCACTTTTGAAGGAGTTAAAACTTTACGATTTGTGATTTACGATTCTCATCTTTCCTTCCTTCCTTCCTTCCGTCTCTGAGGTGACATCCAGTGTGCATTTCTTCCTTTATTATATAAAGCTTGACTGCGACATGGAGGCGGAATGACCTGACCTGAATGGAAAACACTCTTGATTACTGAATCTTACATGTCATGCAACACTGGAGGAAAGAAAAAAAGCAGTAAATTTAATAGCGAATAATCCAATCTGAAGGAAAATAATCCCGTCTTTGTTGTGTGTGTGAGGCCCGTTGACCAGATCTGTCACCCACAGAACCGTAACTCTGCTCATAAACAGCTGATTTAATTTCACAGAGCTGCGTTTAGTCGACACGACGCGGCTGATCCTGTTAGCCTCTGCACCAAACATCCAAGGCCACGGACGACATAAAGAGGACACATATGCAACCAGCGGGGTCTCCTCACAGCTGGAGACGGAGAAGCCTGTAAATCACATCACTCGTTCGTTTTCCTTCCAAGCGATATTACTTCAAGGGGATATAATTAAGTAAATGGATTGGGAGAGAAACTGTCGAACAGAAACAGACTCGCTGCTGGCGTCAGAACAGAGAGCCGGTTTCTTTCCTGCACAGCAGAGTTTATTCTGACAACAAATTCTGATTTAGTTTTAGTCATATTTTAGTCATCTGAAATCTTTTTAGTTTAGTTTTAGTCGACGAAAATCACAACAGATTTAGTCAACTAAAAAGCGTGTAAAGGGTAATATGTACATTTTCTGAAAGTCATTACCTTTACGACAATAAACCTGTGTTAAAGAATAACTGTTCAATTCACACACAGACAGATTCCACTTCTTATTTATTTTATCTATGTTTCACAACATTCAAAAAGGGCAGCTTTGGATTCCTGGAAATGGATCATGGTACAATGAGTTTGCAGTCAAATGTGTTGTGTAGGTGGGTCATTCCATGAAATCGGTGCCTTTTGTGTCCCCAAGAAATTATCAGTCATAAAATTACAGTAACAACAAACAAAGATGTAATTTGAAAATATAACATTACCATGTCTTCTCTCCTCAATAAAACATCAAATTAAAATCAATTAAATATTATTTTAAATAATAAAAATGATTTTTAAGCTGATGAGGGTGAGGTTTTTGGCCTGTCCCTCACTGTTGTTGTTGTACGTCAGCAGGACTTTTAATTTGTAAAATGTTGGCAAAATGTTAAAATGTTCACATTTACATATTGTTTTAAGTATGATCTTATTGTGAAACAGTGTTTTTGGTAAAAATATATACATAAATTGTAATAAATATTTACCAATTTATCGGTGTCCCCTAATTTTCTGTCAACCCTGTTACCCTAACCAAAAAACCCTATCAAAATAATGGTACATTCTAGATTTGACATGATTTACAGGAGGTTGCATCATCTCTGAACCAGGATGCTAACAGCTCAGTGACAAGTAAGTTTTGCTCATCTCTGATGTGCTATTTTTGATGTTTTTTCAAGGTTGAACCAGGGGGACAAGCATACAACGTCAACCCTGTTACCATTTTTTAACATATAAATCCAAACAATTATTTATTTCTCATAATATAATCAATATGTACATGTAATTTCCTTTCAAAGTACATAGCATGTGCTTTAGCTAACATTTGTTTTAGCTAGCAATGGGCAAATTAGCTTGAAATGGTCAACCCTGTTACTGTCAACCCTGTTACCTTTCCAGTAACAGGACTTGACTGAAACAGTTATAAAATATGAAATTCCATAGCTGAGATGGCACAATATAATTTCTTGTCATTTTAAACTGTCTTTAATTCCTGGCTACTGAAAAAATAGCAATTAAATATAATTTAAATTTTAACTCTTCAAAGTTGAAAAGGCACCGATTTCATGGAATGACCCAGGACACTTTCTTGGAAAAAGAACGTAACCTAATAGAAATAATCTATGTTACTGGCTCAGAGTAAATTCAGATGCACAGGCACAAATACGACTTTTCATCCCAAAACAGCAACGGTAAGACGCATTTTTGTTCGTTGGCTGCTGGTTTGCTGAGTTTTCGTGCCAGAGCTATGCGGGTGGTACCGTTAGCCTCGTCTCAGTGTTAGCTTTCATTTGAGACGTTGTTTGTTCGTGTAGCATGAAGTGTCGGAGCGCTTGCACTCTGATTCTAGAGTTTAAGAGCGCAACGAGTGAGTTCATGTATGTTGTGGGAAAATAAACCCGACAAATGTAACGTTACGTTAACGTCATGGAACAGGTTTCATTCATTCATTCATGCTTACCTGAGCGTATATTTCATGGTGGCTCGACTCCAGGTGCCTCTTCAGATTTGTTGTGTTTTTCCCTGTTATAAGTGTTTTGTTGTCCTTTAAATCGAATGTAAAGTGCGTCCACACATCCTGACGCCTCTTCCTCCCTGCTGTTGTTGACATTTTCAGTTGAGCGCGAGGACATTTCGCCTTCGCCGGGCTCGATCTCGAACAGCCCGACCACGTCGCTCTGATTGGTTCTCTCTCCCAGCTCCTCCCGCCTCTTTCTAAAATCGTCATTTCCTTCCACAAACAGAATGAGCTCTGATTGGATCACGTCTCTGGCAGACATTTTCGTCTCGTTTTTATTCGTCGACGAAAATGTCAATACACTTCGTCATCGTCTTAGGCCTTGTGAATGAATTTTTATTTAGTTATCGTCTCGTTTTAGTCAGAAAAAAAGGTCGTTGACGACTATGACAAATTTTTCATCAACAAAATTAACACTGCTGCACAGCAATGCTGATCCACCACTACGACGGAGTATTAGGGCCATACTAAGAGGAAAAAAAATAAAAATAAAAAAAATAAATTTGGGAAATTACGAGAATAAAGTCATAATGTTGCGAGAATAAAGTCGTAATAATACGAGAAAAAAGTCGTAATGTTCTCGATATATTTTGACTTTAATCTCGTAATATTTTGACTTTTTTCTCGTAATATTTTGACTTTTTTCTCGTAATATTTTGACTTTTTTCTCGTAATATTTTGACTTTTTTCTCGTAATATTTTGACTTTAATCTCGTAATATTTTGACTTTATTCTCGTAATATTATGACTTTTTTCCCGTAATATTTTGACTTTATTCTCGTAATATTTTGACTTTATTCTCGTAATATTTTGACTTTATTCTCGTAATATTTTGACTTTATTCTCGTAATATTATGACTTTATTCTCGTAATGTTATGACTTTATTCTCGTAATATTAAGACTTTTATGTCGTAATATTTTGACTTTATTCTCGTAATGTTAAGACTTTTTTGTCGTAATATTTTGACTTTATTCTTGTAATATTATGACTTTTTTCTCGTAATATTTTGACTTTATTCCCGTAATATTATGACTTTTTTCTCGTAATATTATGACTTTATTCTCGTAATTTGCCCTCCAAAATATTTTTTTTCTCTTAGTCTGGCCCTAACACTCCGTCGTACACCACATCGTCCTCCGCTCTCCATCTCTTCTGTCTCTGCATCTCCCTCTCTCTTTCTCTTTACCTTTTTTCACCCTCGTAAACCTACGAGAGGCCACACAAGCCGGTGTGGAGATTTATGCTGCCCTGCTCACAGGTCAGCTCAGCCCTCAGATGCAATTGAGAAAGTGGATCGGACGCTGGCAGGAAGGCGCAGCTGGAGTTCTGTTCTTCAGACGAGTGAAGAATGTCACAGAAAAGGTGACACATCCTGCACAGGTTTGCATCCGTTTAGCCTGCAGGTATTCTAACGTTTTCTGTGCAGCGACTTCTTCATGTGCCGGATGAAAAGAGCCACAAAGAGCCGAATTAACTGAAGCGCTTCCCAAAGTCATATAGTCGGTAAACAGAAAATTACCAAAATAGATTTTTTTTTTCTCTCCTCTCGCTGTTCCCTGTTTTGTTTGCGCCGTATAATGTGGAGGGGAAATTGGTGCAATGTTCCTCTGCTCTGAAGTACGAGGAGCTATTTGAAATTCCTGCTGTGCATAATTATGATGGATGTGCTCAGGTCTGGGTGGCAGCGGAGGCGGTGGATCTGTGTGTGTGTGTGTGTGTGTGTGTGTGTGTGAGGTGTCGTCGTCCACGCCGCCTGGCAGCTGATGAGCTGTTACTCGGGGCAGACAGACAAACGCAGAGATTGTGTGGGTGATCTGCGGCGCTGACAGGTGTGAGAGGTTCTGCTGCAGCCTGGTGCAGGAACAGTTTTTAATAGATGCGGGACGACAGCGAGTAGAGAGGCCGACAATTTACATGCTGAGATGAGAATGCATTTTCTTAACGGGGCGGACGCCTGAGTGTGCCGAGCTGCAGGCCGGTCGTTGGTTTCTGTTAGCGGACTCACTGCTAAACTCGAGAACGTGCACAAAGTCTCATTTTTCACATCAAGTTCCAATCCACTCACATATGAGTGATTTGTATTTTGTGTCCGACCTGGCGCCCCCCAGATAAAAACACATCCCAGGGTTTCTGTAAAAATGAAACTGATGTTTCTTTCTGTTGCAGCTGTTGCAGGTTTAGGCACAAAAACCCTCTTGTTAGGTTTAAATACCTGTTTTAAGGTCGGCACACAGCGGCTAAAACGTCGGACGTCTGAAGCGTTCGGAGAGAGTCGGACGAGTTCGGGAGCTGCTCTGTTCGGTGTGTTCAGCTGCTTCTGATCCGACTGAACATGTTCGAAGTCGGCCGTCTGAGGTTGGACGCCGTCGGATACTCTGATTGGTTGTTAGCGAGCTGTTCAGTGACCATTCTGATTGGCGGTGTGCCAGCGAATCAGCGCGGCGTGTGGGAGGGGCGGCGGAAGTGACGATGGTAAACAAACCACATAAACAGAGACGGCACAGAGTTACAAACAACACTTCACCGTTCGTTATTTTGGGGATAAACCAGCGTATGTTTGGAAGCCATGGCTGTGTGGACCGAGGACTTTGAGGAGCAGCTGGCTGCCCTGGTGGAAGAGAGACCACCGTAATACGACATCACGCAAGTAATGCCGAGCTAACACTGTGTGTGCTTTGTTCTGATAAGCTACGGTCCGCACTCCGTTCTGTCATTTCCTGTTTTCATGTTTTGGGTGACTGGCACGAGACTAGCGCCACCCGATGTTTAGGAGACTTATTGCATCTCGTGCAGGCGCAGAACGTATACGCTGCTGTGTAGCCGGGGCGGTGTGTTTCAATGTGACTTTTCTACCGAACGGATCCGACGGAGTGGTCGGAGAAGGAAGTCGGCCTCGGGCGCTGTGTGGAGGCCTTTAGTCGCCATGATCACAGATAGAGACGGTCTGTCTTCCTGTGAATAAATAGATTTTTCTGTTGCGATCAAACCTGCTGGAAATATCTCCAGGTGTCCTTCAGATCATCCAGCGGTGCGACTCGTCTGGCAGCCTTGTTGATGGTAATAACGCCGTCACCTCCTGGTGTGAAAGGAGGCTAATGAGCATATAATGTGAACATGATATGCCAGGTTTAGTTACATGTCATCATGTCGACCTCAGACGGATCTGTGCTCTGCAGATATTATCATATCCTGAAGACTGGGAAGTAAACCTGCACGCACCAACACCAGACATTTAACTTAGCAAGCAACCGTCTGCAGCTTTTTATTTAGCGAAGCCGTCTAAAAGACTAATGCCATTTTTCCGCCGACAGTACCAGCTCGCCTCGGCTCAGCGTGGCTCTACTTGGTTTGGTTTCAGACGTGTTGCGTTTCCATCTAGAATTAGTATCTCTTCAACGTGGGCGGGTCGTCATCAACGTGGGCGGGTCGTCATCAACGTGGGCGGGTCGTCATCAACGTGGGCGGGTCGTCATCAGTGACGTACTTATCCACGCGACACATAAACAGGGCTAGCTGTGGGCGACGCAAAACACGTCCACCTTTTCATTTCCTGTCGCACCATCGAGCTCGTTCTGGATGCGTCTTCAGCGACAACACTCAGGAGCGTCTCCACCTCTGCCACGGTCCACGCCGTGTTCCTGCGCGTTGTTCCTTCCATGTAATCGCTACGTTGACTGAACGCAGATGCTAGTTTTTAAAGGTAGCGGGTGTCAGGCTCGGACGTCGCGCTCGTCATGAGTCGTCAAGTGGCGTCGCTCTCTGTCCAATCAGTGGCCGGCTGCCAGCTTACGTCACACAGAAGTATCAGCTCAGCTCGGTTGGAACTTATACGGAGGTGATACTAAAAAAGCTCCACTTTAGCAGGTACCAGGTACCAGATTTCAGTAATGGGAACGCAGAAAAGGCGAGCTGAGTCGAGGCGAGGCGAGCTGGTACTGTCGGTGGGAAAACGGCAAAAAAGCCGCTCTGATATTTACTCGTCTCTGTTTCTCTTTGTTGCAGCTGCTGAGCTTTCAGTTTCATTACCGGCTCACTTGACTCCAGTTCTGGTTCCAGTTCTGGTCCCTGACCTGAAAACCTCCTCCTCCTCCCCAAACCCGCTGTAGCACAGTGTTAACATCAACAGCTAACAGCGCTAACTCACAGCTACACCACCCAGTGATTACAGGTTGCTTTCAGGAAACAAAGTCAAAAAGTCCTGTTTCACAATAGTCGGTGTTGTGTTGTGTGTTGTGTGTTGTGTGTGATGTAATGATGCCCTGAGTCATTAGCGCTGTGTTACATATCCCAGAAACAGCTGTAAGCGGGTCGGAGCGGCTGAGACAGAGGCACCATTTAACCCCGTTACGAGTCGCTGTCCCATTAAAATGATCTAAATCTTGTTACGTAACGTTGTTTTAACAGCTGTGAAGCTTGAAGATGTGCCCTCGTGTGTCTGAACAGGAAAAAAAAGCTGATAAACATCTTGCATAATCACATTTTGTTTCATAAATAGGCGTTTATTCTCATTCTCACTGTCACATCCTCCTGCATGAAGCTCCGTTTGAGTTTTTATATTCACATTATGGAGAAATGTTCCTGAAGTTTAGTTGAAAAGTTCACTTCCAGCGTTGCCAACGTTCTCGGCTCGACGCTGGCAGAGGAAGGCGAGCCGTGTGAGAGCGGCGCCGTGTTTTAACAGCCACCTGAACAAACATCAAAGCGGCGCTCAGTTGTTGGGTTCGGCGTGGACACACAGCGCTAATCCTTCAGACTCAGCAACATCTCTGATGCTGAGCGCTCGTCCTGTTTCTGCTCCGCACGTCCTCGTCTCCCGACGGCGTCTGGAGCTCCGGAGACGGCGCTCGTTCTTTGAGAGGCTTTCATTAAAATCAAACACATAATTAGTATTTATTATGAACTAATGATTAATAACATACATGTGTGGTATATTAAAATTACAATTTGTAAGTTATGGCCCAGAATTTTTGCATTAACGTCACGACGCCGACGTCCATGTGCTGTTGTCGAGTTTCTGTTTCATGTTTTGGTTTTGTTACGTCACTTCCTGTTTTATTTTTTCATGTGTTCCTGCGTCTCGTCCTTCCTGTCACTGCTCTGTGTCTGATTACCTGCACCTGTCCTCTTGTGTCTTACCTGTGTCTTGGTTCCTTCGATTCACGTCTCGGTATTTAAGTCCTGGTCTTTGTTCATGGAGATAATTGGAGATAATTAAATATTTTGATGAATCCCTGCAACCTCAGTCTGCATCTGGGTCCTTCACCCACGTCTTCTACCACCTGACAGGTGTGCAGAGATGTCTACTGAAGTTAGCATGCTAACCAGCTAGCCCTGGTCGTCCTGTCTACTGAGTACTGAGTTCACTCTTTGGTGTAATAAGGAAACATAATAAACTTGTAAAATGTCAATAAAGGAAATGTTTTCACTCCTTTTATTCTTACTAAACAGAAACATACAACCTTTCACCGTCTGAATTCAAGTTTCTCTCTTTAACTGAACTTTAACGAGCTCAATCGCCTCGTTAACTCATCGTGAAACTCACCAAGACAGTGTTGGTTTGTCTCCACAGTCACCTCTGGTTCGGTCCAAATAAATCCTCAGTTCACAGAGGAACATGTGAAAATATACTGTCTCCACCCGCTGCTGATGTCCGACTCTCTCAGAGTCGTAGTCCTGGTCACATCAACATGTAACTCGAGGCTTTACTAACAGCAGCTGTTCACCACTAAGCCTCCAGGAAGCAGGTTGGGGTTTGAAGCCAATTTTCATAGTGTCAGAACCGTGAAAATACAGAACCATGTGATGCCCTGTAGCCCAAAAACACTTTTTCTCATAAGCTTACATTGTAAAAAAAAAAAAGGTGGATACATGTTTTGAGCATCAAACCCCCGAGACGTGACTCGTTTCACTGTCATTATATACATCATGAATATATCATCGAAGAGCTACACAATTCAGTTATTTTATCCTCATTCAAGTTTGCAGGTTCGTAAGTCTTAAAGGGATAGTTCAGGTTTTCTGAAGTGGGCTCATATAAAGTACAGATCTACAGTCGGTCTGTTCTCTAACGTAGCTGCTGATCAGACCAGCTTCAGTTTGGAGAAGCAGAGAGCCGCTCAGCTTTGTACTGCAGTGAACAGAGACCAGATGAAAAGTGAATTTTAACCACGTAAAACAAAGCCCACCTAAAAACATCTACCGTATTTCACCAATTAATAGTCTAATAGTCGGGTGTTTAATACGCAGAATCAACTTTGACTCCAGGCGTTTAAAAGAAGCAGGCGGCTCTTCGCTGCAGGCCTTTATTTATTTCTCCACAGACCTGCACCAGGCCATTATTGTGATGACAGCTGTATTTCACAGCTCCAAGCTTAAACGTAGCGTCATACTTTTTTATTTTTCTTCCTTCTTACGTTATCATTTATGTCCATTTGCTGTCCGTTCTCCTCCGTGTTGACCTGTCCTCCGCTGTGTGAAGGTGGGGCGTTAAACTCGTCGTTCTCTCTGACACTTCCTGTTTTTTGTCAAAATAAGAGTTAGTCGGTCATCTAAGATTACGGTACACCCTTTTCTAGCTACTTCTCTTATTTTGACAGAAAACGGAAGTGCCAACTGTTTACTTCTGCAAAAATAATGCAAATAATCGCCCCGGCGGTTATTCGGGTGGGCGTTTAATACGCAAAAAGGGTGCTGACCCCAGGCGTTTAAAAGAACCAGGCGGCTGTTTGCGGCCCGGCGATTAATTGGTGAAATATGGTATATCAGTTCAAGTGTACGTTGAAAAATCTCCGTATCCCTACGGAGATTCTACGGTTGAGAAAATGTAGTGCCAACAGAACGGGTGGTCTGATGGCGATGTAAAGCGGTGTGAATTTTCTCTATAGAACGTACACTTGAACTGATATAGAATTTTTTAGGTGGTTAAAATTCACTTTACATCTGGTGTCCGTTCACTGCAGCACAAAGCTGAGCGTCTGGGCTGGAGCAGTAACCTGACTCTCTCCAGATGCATTTCGTTCCGCCTAGCTCCCCTCACATTCATCTGGGATCGCTCCCGTTGGGAGGGATTTCGGCACCAGATTTTCAGGTCGAGCCAATCAGGACCGCCGGGCGGGAGTTTCATAGATGTGACGTAGCGGAGAAGCGACTGTTTTGATTCAGACAACAATGGCGGCTCGCATCGAGGAAGCAAGCGTCAACATTGATGCTGCTGTTTCATCCGTGTCGTCCAATCTACCCAATATGTTTCCGTTAAAAGAACGTCGCTCTCATCAACGTCACAGGTTGGTTTCGATGTGAGTGGTTGAAGTAGCACGTCAATAAAGATGACAGACAAGTGGTTTATCCAATCATATGCAAGGATTTTTGATAAGGCCCAGCCTTCTGAAACACATCTCCAATGGAGCGATCCCAGATGGATGAGTGGAGCGAGGAGGAACGAAATTCATCTGGCGAGAGTCAGGTTACTGGAGCGTTTCTCTGCTTCTCCAAACTGAGGCTGATCGGCAGCTAAGGTACGGAACAGACCGACTGTAGATATGTACTTTATATGAGCCCACTTCAAAAAACCTGAACTGTCCCTTGAAGTGCACACGCTCTACGTCCGGCCGGAAGTCGAGTGTTTTTGGCTTCACGCGTCACTGAGCAGCTTTCATAATAATGGCTCCGCCTCCAGGCCGTCTCCACCAGTCACAGCTCCGTGCGGTGACCTGCAGTTGACACCTTCGTGTGTAAAAGTGTCGGACGGCGATTACTACGTTTTAATCTTTCATGAAACCGAATCATGAAAACAAGCGCGAGGGCCAAATCCCATTTTAAAGCTTAACGCTCCATCTCGTGTAATCCCGTGTTGGTGTTGATTGGTGCCGGACGTGACGCTGCCAGAACCAGAACACGGGACAGAAGTGTGACCCAAATTCACACGACACGCCACATCTGAGCGAGTGTTTGCCCCGAAACAAGGAACAAAGGATTTAATTTAGTCAAACCACAAGAACACTAAAAAAGAAGCTCGATTCTGACGGACATAATCGTCCCACAAAGCAAATAACAAACAATGGAGGACAGCTGGAACAAAACAACAATAATAAGGAAATAATATTAAATAATATAAAACATATTGTCGTGTGTTCAGTTTCTATATTTCTCTCCGAGCCTCTGGAGACGAGAGGACGTAACACAGACGTGTTGTTCTTCCTTTTATCTCGTCACGTATATATGAAGCTCTTTGGGGGAAATGTTAACTGTGTCAGCAGAGACGATGCCCTAATTTACCAAATCTACCTACAGCATGAAGCAAAGACGTCTGTCTGTGACTCACGTATCCAGAGAACCGTTCGCTCGATCGACTTCACACTCGGCAGGTTTGTTGTTGAGGACCGACGGAAGTGCGGCGCTGAATTTGGTGCAATTTGCATTTTCAGTATTAATACATTCTCACTCTGGCTTCAGCTCTCTGCAGACTGAAGCTGGGTCTCACATGTGATCCCTCTCAGGTGATCCCGTGGGGAAGCAGACATAAACAAGCGTGGTGACATATTAAAGTCTGATGAGATGCGGTCAGCTGTCATGGTTTTGGTTTTCAGCTCAGACGTTTCCTGTTTCCTGTCGTGTTGTCTTCACTTCTCTTCCTCCCTCCCTTGTGTTTTCACATCCTTCTCTTTCTCTTTCTCTCTGTCAGGTCATCTGTTTTGTTCTTCATGTTTACGTCTCTCGTCTTTTTGGATTCCTTCCTGTGTTCTCTGAGTTTCTGCTTTGTTCTTCGTTTAGGTTTTATATTTCTCTCTGGGTTTTGTTGGAGTTGCTTCATCCAGTTTTGTATTTTCTGGATGTTGGACATGTTTGCGACCTGCCTGCTGTTGTGTGTCTTTGTGTTTGTGTCTCTGTTGTGTTAATCACAACATCGACACAGGTTTCTGAGCTGCAGAGAGATCTGGAGGTGACATTAGAAGTTGTTGTTACTAGAATCATCCAGATTTTTAAATTGTAAACATCAAACATGTTTGATATTAGTGGACAGCTCCTCACTTATCAATCAATCAATCAATCAGACTTTATTTATAGAGCACTTTTCATACATCGTTATGTAACACAAAGTGCTTTACAGAATTAAAATAGCAACAATTAAAACAACACGCCCACACACACACACACGCATGTATCCAGCTATTTAAAACACAATAAGTAAAATAAAAGAGTGAGTAATAATCAATCAGTAAATAAAAAGTAATAAATAAAACAGCTATTGCAGGAGGAACTGAGGAAACACTAGAGGCAGTAAAATAAAGATAAAATAATAAAACTCTAAAACTAAGAATGATAAAATACTAAAGATAGAATAAATAAGTAAATAAATCATAAATAAGGTAAAACAAGGTAAAACAAAATAATTAAGATAGATAAATGAATAGTAAGTGAATAGATCAATAGAATAAAGCCACGTTCAAGCAGAATAAAAACCAATAAATAAATAGAATTCAGCTAAAAGTCAGCCTGAAAAGGAAGGAAGAAGGCAGCTGGTCCACAGATGTGGACCTCGGTACTGAACGGCGGTTAAAAGGCGGTGACCAGAGGACCTGAGAGGTTCTGGAGGGTTCACACGATAAAAGCAAATCTGATAAATAAGTTGGGCCGAGGCCATTAAGAGCTTTAAAAACTAATAAAAGGATCTTAAAATCAGTCCTGAAGCAGACAGGCAGCCGGTGCAGAGACTTTATAATCAGTGTGATGTGCGATGTCTCTCCGTGCTGCTGCAGAGTTCTGCAGAAGTTGTAATCGAGCCACGTTCTTCAGAAAGTAGAGCGCTGCAGTAATCAGTGCAGCAGGTGATGAAAGCATCAGTGTCTCTGTGCTGGTTTGGAGAGGAACCGTCGCTCTGGTGATGATAAAAAGCTGTCTGAGTCATGTTTCTGACGGTTCAGCTCCAAGGTTCTTTACTCGGTCAGTCGGGTTCAATGTCATAAGAATCCTCTGTTTTTATAGTTTCAGAGCCAATAAATGAGACCTCGGTTTTGTCCTGAAATGTTTTTCTTGATATCTCAAACACAGTTAAAGAAATAATCCGTGCTGAGCATCAGGTTCTGCACTCGTGTTAATTAAATCATCGTCAACCAATGTTTTATTCTTTTTAATTATCACAGTGATGGAAGTAATATTTACATCCTTCATTCATGTTATAGCTGCAATAAACAAAATGCTGCTTTCAAGTAGAAGTGCTGAAGCATCATTAGTGAAACTGAGCTGCATTAATGACACAAACGTCCCCTGTGTTTGTGAGAATATTACATTAGAAACTCTTACAGTCCTGTTCGTACAGCTGAGTGTGTGTGTGTGTGTGTGTGTGTGTGTGTGTGTGTTCCTGTGTGTGTGTGTGTGTGTGTGTGTGTCTCCCGGCTGCTCGTGATGTAATTTATCATTTTGCGGCACCGATGCAGCAGTCGACGGTCTCCAGCCCTGCTGTGATTCGGGGGGATATTTGTGGCTGCTGCGAGGCAAACAATTTAATAAATCAGCTCGTTGCGGCTTCACGCGACGACGACGCGCTCCGAGACTCCGGCAGACACACAGACAGACGAGGGAACGAACGAGTGTTAAACAGTCTCTTTAAAGGCGAAGCCGGTTCACACTCCGCAGCTCATCACAACATTTGTATTCCTGCGACGCCGCTGAAGAAATATAAACCGAGAGCTGTGATGGCAAGGCGGCAATTAAGAGCCTAATTTCCTCCAGCGCTGGCTCGTTTACAAACCCTTTCATATATCTTAAATGATTCTGAATTAATTGTACGACCTAATAACGACAACAGGACGTCAGCTGGAGATTCATTTACTGAGTAAATATAGTCTCGTATTCTCAGATCAAACTGTGGATTCAGTCTTTTTATCTCCTCGGCCTCGTGTTGATGGAAACTCAGGGGAAGTTTCACAGTCGACAGAACTTCTCTGGAGCTTCACAGCAAAACGGCGTCAGACAGTCCTTCCAGAAAGAGCTTTTTTGTGACTGTTTCGGGCAAAAATCGGGCAGTTTTCTTAAAAAATGCGATGGAATATGTAGGATATTTATGCTGTTTTATGCTATGAAATTGAGGGAATTTGCAAAAATATTAACCCTAACCCTAAAGAAAGTGATTCCCCCAACACAGTGTTCTCACGAGGCTACTACCTTAATGTAAAGAGTGATTTCTAATCACGCAAGGCGGAACGAAATTCATCTGGCGAAAGTCAGGTTAGCTGTACGGACCCATTTTATGTTTTTGTGTGTTTTAAACGAGGTTTTCAGGAGAACGCTGTGAAGCTCCAGAGATGTTTTGTGGACTACAACTTTCCCTCAGTGAGCGGAGGAGGAGATCCTGACTCACATGTTTTGAGTGCAGGGCTCCTCACAGCTCTGTCAGAGAACAGCACCAGCTTTGTCACTACATCTTCAGCGTTACGAGAGCGCCGACGTAAACACAACCCGTCTTTATTTATTAGCTTTGCTTCCAGATCCTTTCAGGGTGAACCGTCCCTCAGATGATGTTAACAACACGACATCCGCAAAGAAAGAACGCTGGAGATCCATTATTCATCTCTGAATGAGTTATGAAATGTGTCATCGACCTGTTATGAATACACAAAGAACATAAAAATGGAACTGATTTCAAAGCGTCAGAAGCGTCTCATCGAGCGGCGATACGATCACAGAGGCACGAGAGGAGCGAGAGCCCACCTCGGATCCCACTAATGGATTTCCTGCCAGGTGTGTGTGTGTGTGTGTGTCACCTGAGATGATAACTCGCGAGTGAAACCCTGCCAGTCACAGAGCTGCTGCTCCGACCCTCATCACTCCAGCAGGTCCTCCTGTTCCTTTAAAGGGATATTCCGGTGTAAATTTAATCCATGGTCTAGCACGCCGTGACACCGAGTGAGACTCCCCCTCGAGAGGTCAAGTTAGCTGACCGCTAGCTTAGCTAGTTTTAGCAACCTCAGAAAAGACCGCACGATAACAATACACTGCAGCTTATGTCTCCATTTAGAAACCGCCATCAAAAAGCCACAATTAATGGTGAGAACAGCAGCAAACTTCAGCAACAGTACATGTACAGTCCCAGCACACAGTACGAAGCATCAAACATCTGCTAGCTTTGCTGGATTTGTATTAAAAACACAGCACAACTCACCCTCTCCTCCAGCAGCCTGCCTGTGTGGGGAAGCCCTGACGAGTCGATTACCGAGTGCAGTAGATTTCCGCTAACCTGACTCTCTCCAGATGAATTTGGTTCCGCCTCGCTCCGCTCATCCATCTGGGATCGCTCCATTGGAGATGTGTTTCAGAAGGCTGGGCCTTATCAAAAATCCTTGCATATGATTGGATAAACCACTTGTCTGTCATCTTTACTGACGTGCTACTTCAACCACTCACATCGAAACCAACCTGTGACGTCGATGAGAGCGACGTTCTTTAACGAAAAAATATTGGGTAGATTGGACGACACGGATGAAACAGCAGCATCAATGTTGACGCTTGCTTCCTCGATGCGAGCCGCCATTGTTGTCTGAATCAAAACAGTCGCTTCTCCGCTGACGTCACATCTACGAAACTCCCGCCCGGCGGTCCTGATTGGCTCGAACCTGAAAATCTGGTGCCGAAATCCCAGATGGATGTGAGCGGAGCGAGGCGGAACGAAATGCATCTGGAGAGAGTCAGGTTAGATTTCCGCAGCTCAAGGATGAAAATGTCTGATTATTACTCCATGGAATGCTCAGTTCTTATTATCGAGAGCTGACAGGGAAAATAAGGGAAGTAATGGAGTAATAATCAGTCATTTTCATCCTTGAGCTGATGCTTCGTACTGTGTGCTGGGACTGTACATGTACTGTTGCTGAAGTTTGCTGCTGTTCTCACCATTAATTGTGGCTTTTTGATGGCGGTTTCTAGTTGGAGACATAAGCTGCAGTGTATTGTTATCGTGCGGTCTTTTCTGAGGTTGCTAAAACTAGCTAAGCTAGCGGTCAGCTAACTTGACCTCTCGAGGGGGAGTCTTACTCGGTGTCAAGGTGTGTTAGACCATGGATTAAATTTACACCGGAATATCCCTTTAACCAGCCTCGCTGTTCTAATTCATTTCTAATTAAATATACAAGCGCTCTGATTAAACCTTCCAGTCACACTTTCTCCTGACGTTCTTGATTAGATCTGCCATATTGTGTTCTCAGTCATGTGGAAAAACAACGAGGGGGGAGAAAACTCGAGGATTTCCGCAAGTCATGAATCGCCCTCTCTGCCACGGAGATGTAAATCAGCGCAGCGAGCTAAAATTGATGGAGCATCCTCTGGTTTTTATTCCCGGCTCACCCCTCCGTGCCCCCAGCCGGCTGCACGCAGACACTAAAAGATGGATTACAGGGCGAAAAAATGTGAGGTGTGAAACAAAGAAATTCAACATCGGAGCCATCAATCACTCGGAGTCCGATCCTGCCTCCTCTGCAGTGTAAAGAAGTGTGATTATGGACACAGCTGAGCGGCGGGCTCGTGTCTGCTCTGATCCCCCATTGACGGCGCTTATGTTGAGTTAATTGAGCTCATATCCCTGGATACATGATGAGAGGCTGTAACATTAGCTGTTTCCTGCACGCAGCTCATTGGGATGCAAGGGCAGCGCTGGCAGAGTAAACTGCGCCTTGGCAGCGGCGGCGGTGCTGCTGCTGCTGCAGGGACATGACAGCTACAGTCTTCCCGGCCATAAATCCCCCTCCTGCCCTCCGCAGGCCACAGACACACCTGTGTGTTAAGCTGAAAGGCAGTTAAATTCAATCTGCCCCGTCGTGTCGTGTCACCGGGCGAACTCGGTCGGGTTGTACGACATTTGTGCTGTTTCATCAACGGCCCGTTATTTATTCTGGGTGTTTTTTTTTCCCCCTCAGGTTCTCATGAGAGAGGAGGAGGAGGAGGAGGAGGAGGAGGAGGGAGTCGCTCAGTCACTCAGTGAATGTGAACCCAATTATTCCTCCTCCTTCACTCGTCCCACTCAGAATCACAGCAGCCACGTCCTCGGCTTGCATGCTGCACGAGAGCGCGTGCAAATATCCTGATTAATTGTTAAGCTAACAAGAAAATAATCAATCACGGGCGAATTCAGAGTGCAAGCCTGTTGATATCATGCACGGGGAAGTGGTTCTGTTTTCCAGCTCGGTGTGACTCGACTTTGATTGTCTGCTCGCAATTTACCCAGCAACTGCCAGCAGCTCCGTCTTCAGCACATCTCATACAGACCTTTTCTTAGATCTCAATGGATTGCCTAGCAACCTTTTTACTCCCGGCAAAAAAAAAAAAAAAACAATCTGTGCGCCGAGCGAGCGAGCGAGCGAGCGGACGGTGACCGGTGTGATGATCATTATGCAAAAGGAAGGAAGACAGAGCAGGAACGTAACAAGCTTTTATAATCGGTGTACAGAAATCCACAGAAACACGTAACGGGGACGATGATGACGGATGTGGGAATGTTCCCGTTAAATGTCTCTACAGGTGATTCCTGGCCCCGTAGCACGCTGAGTTATGGAGGTGACCTATTCCTTTTATTGGAGAGGCTACAGGTGTCTCCCTTTTTATTCAGTTACTGCTTTTCTTTGGAGAAATGACGACACTTCAGATCCCCGACACAGTAGACATCACATGACGTAGCTGCGACAGAGACCGACTTGTGTCTCGGCCAACACACCACAGAGACGACAGACGACGGTGAACTAGCTCCTACGTTCTGCGTCTGCGTGAGAGGACGTAACTCTCCAGACCACCAGGTGGCAGCAGTCTGAATCTGTCACTCAACCAGAAGACTCAAGGCAGAGTTACACTTCTGCAACTGCGTAATCCGCTATCCAACTGCGTAACCACGGAAACCCCTCGAGCCCTCATAGTTCTCTGTCGTGGTGCCGGATACGCAATGCAATTTCCAATCGTAGCCCTTGCCGTCTCCGTTGTCGCTTGACGGAGTGACGGACACTTAAAAAAATATTTCGTGACGACGGAGAGGCTCTCCGACTACGTAGAGGGCTCTCCGCGACCTACGTACAGCACTTTACGCAGTAGTAAAAATTAGGCTTCAGGTCTACGAAAACACAGAAGAGGAGGAGCTGAGTAATAAGAGCGACAGGTTCAAGGAGCTTTCCCTTTCGTTTCTCTTCTCGTGCAGCGATTCACTAAGCTGAACAGCCAATCAGAGTGGTTTCTCTGACTGACGGACTCCACCGCTGATTGAATACGGTCAATCAGCCAAAAAGCTGCTAGACGAGTGCCGACTGGTGGCAACAGCGCAGGACACCTTGCAAAAAATCCGGACCGACATCATTCAGTGACTTGCTTCCTGTCAGCAAAGGTTAGAGTTCAGTTCAGTTTGTAGCTGAATTAACTATCGAGCTATCATGACGAGCTATGCTAGCTTAGCTAGTTTTAGGATGAAAATGTCTGATTATTACTCCATTACTTCCGTTCTTTTCCCTGTCAGCTCTCGATAATAAGAACTGAGCGTCCCATGGAGTAATAATCATACATTTTCATCCTTCAGCTGCAGAAATCTACTGCACTCGGTAATCGACTCGTCAGGGCTTCCCCACACAGGCAGGCTGCTGGAGGAGAGGGAGAGTTGTGCTGTGTTTTTAATACAAATCCAGCAAAGCTAGCAGATGTTTGATGCTTCGTACTGTGTGCTGGGACTGTACATGTACTGTTGCTGAAGTTTGCTGCTGTTCTCACCATTAATTGTGGCTTTTTGATGGCGGTTTCTAGTTGGAGACATAAGCTGCAGTGTATTGTTATCGTGCGGTCTTTTCTGAGGTTGCTAAAACTAGCTAAGCTAGCGGTCAGCTAACTTGACCTCTCGAGGGGGAGTCTTACTCGGTGTCACGGTGTGTTAGACCCTGGATTAAACTTACACCGGAATATCCCTTTAAGTGTGATCATATTGTCTGTTTAAAATGTGGCAGGGTTTGTTCCCACTTCATTTGTATGTGTATAGTCGCAGTGTGGTGTGTGTATTCTGTTGTATTTCCATATTTCTAATGTACACTGTACACGTAGAAGCCTAAACTGTCCGTGCAGCACATCAGTTTCATCTCAAAGAAGAAGGCTGAGCGTGAGGACTCCGATACTCTCTTAGTGAAACAAATAACTTGAAGTCAAACTCACACAGGTATCACATCACTGTTTTCCACGTTAACGCAGCGTTTTAACAGAGTCACATCTGTGATTCAGCATCGGGGCCTCTGGTTAGGAGCGAATTTAGAGGAAATCCTTGAGCGAGCCGATCCGACGATCCGACGGCCTTTCATCTTCAACTGCAGCTGCTCTAAATGTGAAACTAGATGAAGCGTCGACGGAGCTCGATGGAGACTTTTCACATTATACAGCGCTGCTGTAATCCTGCAGGAGCACGTGTCTGATAAAGTCAGCGGCATTCAGCCTTAAATACAAACCACGCAGCACAATACCAGCTTATCCGCGTCTCTGTTTACCATAATTGATTTGCATTTTCGACACTGAATGTGTTTTTGAGGCAGATGGATCCTGAAACTATTTAAATAGCAGCGATTTGACGATGCATTGTCCTCGAGAGCAGAGACGACGGTGGCTGGAACAGCTGTGGCATTTTTAAACTTAATTTCATTGTTTCCTAACAGGTTTTTAAAGGAAGCCGTGAATTTCCTCTCAGCGCAGACGCCTCATCCCGTCTGAACCGTGTTATTATCGCCTCAACATGTCTTCTCCCTGTCCTGTTCTGTCGAAGCCTCATTCTGCTCAGGAAATCTGTGGAATCACATATTGGATTTAGATATTAAAACCTTCATCCAATAAAGCCGACATCCACATGTGAATTGCTTCTTATTATTTCAAGTGATGAATATGTATTTTTCTTTTTTTTTTTAAGTAGGATTTTGTTTCTGCATTAGCAGGAGATAATGGGTGAGGGACTGCAGGGGAATGATTAGGAAAAGAGGGAGGGTGTTGTCATTTTGTGGTCCAAGGTCGGGTCGGACGTCTCTCAGGAGAGCAGGATTTCAGATGTGGACTGTCGAGCAGACAGCTGACGGCTCAGGAGAGACGGGTCAGAACATCTGTATGAAAGATGAACGTGTCAGAGGCAGGTGAGTCTCCAGAGTCGAACAATACTTCTGGTTTCCTCTCCTCGCCTCCTCTCCTCGAGTCCTCAGCAGTGATGCCGGTAACGCGTTACTCTAATATGATGTCTTTTTTCAGTAACGACTAATCTAACGCGTTTCTATTTCCAAACCAGCAGTCAGATTAAAGTTACTTAAATCAAAGTCACTGTGCGTTTTCCTTAGTAAAGTAGATATTATCAGATTTATTTTTGTCTCTGAGAAAACGGAGAGTGACGTCATGTACGCGACGCGTACGTGTGTGACACGAAACGTAAACAGCGATGGAGGGGGGAGAGGGAAGCGCATTTTCACAGTGGAAATACAGTCATTATTTTGTGTTTCTTGGCGCTAAAAACAACAATATCAAGGTTCGTTGTGCCCTTTGTTCTGCTGGTGGAGACAAAGAATTATCAACCTACAAAAACACAACCTCAAATTAAAAAAAACATTTGGCGTCGCAGCACGGCACGGTGAAACTTCAAGAGAAAGTCCCACCGGGTGCGAAGGAGAGAGCTGTGACTGCTTCTCCCACCACCCAAACACCAAAAGCTGGACTTCGGTGCAAAACGAGTAAGTGGGGTCGGGCAGTATGTTGTAGAGGAAATGCTGCCCTTAAACACAGCTGACTCGCCCTCGTTTCGAGCTGTGGGATGTTGTCGGGAGCTGCTGAATGTAACTAATAAAGTAACTTGTAATCTAATTTAGTTACTTTTAAAATCAAGTAATCAGTAAAGTAACTAAGTTACTTTCTAAAGGAGTAGTCAGTAATCAGATTAGTTTTTCAAAGTAACCGTGGCAACACTGGTCCTCAGTCCCTCCCACGTGAGATGTGAAGCGAGGAGGCGAGAGGAGACACGAGAGGAGACGAGCATTTAACAAAATGAGACGCCGTCGTCTCAAAGCAACCTCAATTAAATATGATGTGCGGCTCGGCGGCATCATCCGTCTGAGTGGAGCGCGAGACGAGCAGAACAGTGATCACCACAACTTAGATGTTTACTTTTAATCCATCCGACTTCCACAAAGGAGACACCTGAGCATCCTCAGCATCGCTCACAGCTCCTCCTCTCTCCTCCTCAGGACGCATTTAAGGAAAAATTGCGACGTCCTTGACTCCGGTCCCGCTGAGAACGATTCCCGGGTCACCGGCAGAAGGACGAAAAGGAGCGAGGAGACGAGGAGGGAACAAAATAACCTCCCTCGTCAGGACATAATCCAGTGAGAGGAGGCAGGAAGTCACAGAAGTTAAATGACTTTGAATACAAAACAAATAACTCGGTATTAAAAGCTTCACCTCCTTCTTCTGTGATATTTACACTCTCATTGTCGCTCCCGCCCTCTTTTTTATTCCCAGCCGGTGCTGGATTAGGTGCTAATGAGGGAGGTTATTTAAGAGGATGTCAGCGTGTGCTGTTGTTTGAGTGTTAGTCATTTCCTCTTCCTGCAGCCTCTGCGCTGCCTGCGAGCGTCTGACAGGCCGTCAGCTCTTCTCTCAGGCAGCTGAAGTGGGTTAAACTTCTTCTTCCCTCAAGGACGACGATCCTGCGTCTGTGTCGGGGATTTCTCTCTGTGTGCTCGCATCAGAGGTAAAACTCAGGTGCTACAGAGAGGAAGAGTCAGAATTCTGCTTTAAAATGTCTTAAAGACGACCGGACCTGACCACGACTGATTGCAGGTTCGTTTGTATTGATTACGAGGAGTTTCTGGCCCCAAACAGCCTGATTGCTTCCCTCAACACATCCTCAGACCAGAACCACTGAACGGGTCGACTGCCAGTGACCTTTAAAACAACATAAAACATCACTGCTGCAGCGAGCAGCGACAGGTGGAGCAGACCTTTGTCGTTACGTTATTAATGTAAATTAAAAGGACTCACCCTTGACTTTTGACTTCACGTTGGACACGAACAGCAGCTCCCTGGATTAAAGTCCAGTTCCCAGCCATCCACCCGGACCTCCTTTCCTGTGTGGACTTTTCCCGCTCGACCCGACTTCTCTTCACTTCCTCCAGAGGTCGCCGCCACCAAACATCAATACAGGTTATAATAATCTGCTTTCTGGGGGTCTGAGTGTGTTTGAATTCAGGTCAAACCACCGACTGAACTCAGCACTCAGCAGAGACTCTGGTTCTGGTTCTCTGTAACGTTACCTTCATGAAGTAAAGTCCATTTCCCCTCCAGCTCTGGTCAGCAGGACTGAAGATAAATCCACTTTTTAATCCCAGAAGTTCAGAAGTCATCTCTGATGTGACTCCCTTGTTTTGTTCAGGTGGAGATTAAACACAGTTTGTGCGTTTAAATATGTTTTACACATTTAACTTTAACAGTGTTTTGCCGTTTTCCCACCGACAGTACCAGCTCGCCTCGCCTCGACTCAGCTCGCCTTTTTTGCGTTCCCATTACTGAAATCTGGTACCTGGTACCTGCTAAAGTGGAGCTTTTTTAGCTTCACCTCCGTATAAGTTCCAACCGAGCTGAGCTGATACTTCTGTGTGACGTAAGCTGGCAGCCGGCCACTGATTGGACAGAGAGCGACGCCACTTGATGACTCATGACGAGCGCGACGTCCGAGCCTGACACCCGCTACCTTTAAAAACTAGCATCTGCGTTCAGTCAACATAGCGATTACATGGAAGGAACAACGCGCAGGAACTGCCCCTTTTTTAACTCGCTCCTATTACCACATTTTTCAAAGTAGGACCACAAAACTTGATGACTGTGTTCTTTAAGGCCTTTCCTGCTTGATGGTGAAAAATTTTGCCGATATCATCTTTGATTTTGAAGAAATAGCAGTAGTTTGACGAGGTGATCCTCAGCTGAAATCGCTCTGAAATCAGCTGTCTCAGTCACTGTCGTCAGGTGCACTTGACAACCGTCACCGTGGCAACCGAGATCCTCTGGGCCAACAGAGAGATCAGATCCTCTGCAAAACTCATCGACATCTCTGCCATACTTTGACCTAGAGACACCATTCAAACTTTAAAATGTAGAGAAAAGTCCAGGCCATCAACGTGCAGCTAGCTTTCATAGTCACGGCGGGACCAAACCGCACAGCCCACTCTCGCGATTCCCCGCAGGGACGACTGTGATCTGCTCAGTCTCACTGTTCAGGGACGGTACACAAAGATAAGGCTGGTGTTTCAACTAAAAGTAATGTAATGCCGTTTTTCCACCGACAGTACCAGCTCGCCTCGACTCGGCTCAGCGTGGCTCTACTTGGTTTGGTTTCAGACGTGTTGCGTTTCCATCTAGAATTAGTATCTCTTCAACGTGGGCGGGTCGTCTTCAACGTGGGCGGGTCGTCTTCAACGTGGGCGGGTCGTCTTCAACGCGGGCGGGTCGTCATCAACGCGGGCGGGTCGTCATCAACGCGGGCGGGTCGTCATCAACGCGGGCGGGTCGTCATCAACGCGGGCGGGTCGTCTTCAACGTGGGCGGGTCGTCATCAGACGTGGGCGGGTCGTCATCAGTGACGTGCTTATCCACGCGACACATAAACAGGGCTAGCTGTGGGCGACGCAAAACACGTCCACCTTTTCATTTCCTGTCGCACCATCGAGCTCGTTCTGGATGCGTCTTCAGCGACAACACTCAGGAGCGTCTCCACCTCTGCCACCTCATCACGCTGCTAAATAAAGTCCGACACTCGGATAATTACATTTGTAAATGGAGGATGATGTAACTGAATAACAATGTGGGAGTTACAGATGTTTTCCCTCCATAAAGATCTCTGATTGAATCAACTTAAAACAGTTGACTGTATGGAAGAATTAAAAAGTGGCCGCACACCTTTGACCCTGAAACGAGTCGGGAAAGCAGTCGATGGCCTTGTGATTCAGGAGGCGGTTTAAAAATAACCCGGCAGCGGCGCCGTGTCGCAGCGAGCCCGTGAGATGGTAAAGGTAATCTCAAAGTGTGGGCACAGCAGCGGTGGAGCTCTCGGGGGAAATCAAGAGCTTTCACAGCTGCCCTGCCCGCCAGCGTCGGCAACACAACTCTGAAATGACAGGCCAGCGAGGAGACGAAGACAGACAGACAGACAGACAGAAACTTTGAGCTCAAACTTAAATCGAAATACTTCAAATACTCCGGGAGCTGGTGGGTGAGACAAAGCCGCATGTTTCCAGATAAACACACGGCCGCCTGAAGTGCAGCCGAACATGAAAGCACATCAACCTTTCACCCTGCGAGTCGGAGACGAGCCGTGCAGCTGCTGCTGTTTGAAAAGGTAAATACTCCCACTGGTTCTGTGTTTACGCCGACCGCGGGAGGAATATAGGTTAGACTCCGCCACGAGCCGAAACATCTGGCCTGGTTTTTATCGGATTTCGGATGATTTGAGTAAACAAGCGTGCACGGTTACTGTTTTTCAATCACATGGATGTTCAAGAACACACAAAATGGAGAAGCCGTCGTGACTTTTTTTTACGTCTCGAACACTTTATTGTGCTTTTTACGAGTCTTGCAAACGTAGACGGGTCATTCCATGAAATCGGTGCCTTTTGTGTCCCCAAGAAATTATCAGTCATAAAATTACAGTAACAACAAACAAAGATGTAATTTGAAAATATAACATTACCATGTCTTCTCTCCTCAATAAAACATCAAATTAAAATCAATTAAATATTATTTTAAATAATAAAACTGATTTTTAAGCTGATGAGGGTGAGGTTTTTGGCCTGTCCCTCACTGTTGTTGTTGTACGTCAGCAGGACTTTTAATTTGTAAAATGTTGGCAAAATGTTAAAATGTTCACATTTACATATTGTTTTAAGTATGATCTTATTGTGAAACAGTGTTTTTGGGTAAAAATATATATTAATTGTAATAAATATTTACCAATTTATCCGTGTCCCCTAATTTTATGTCAACCCTGTTACCCTAACCAAAAAACCCTATCAAAATAACGGTACATTCTAGATTTGACATGATTTACAGGAGGTTGCATCATCTCTGAACCAGGATGCTAACAGCTCAGTGACAAGTAAGTTTTGCTCATCTCTGATGTGCTATTTTTGATGTTTTTTCAAGGTTGAACCAGGGGGGACAAGCATACAGCGTCAACCCTGTTACCATTTTTTAACATATAAATCCAAACAATTAGTCTATTTCTCATAATATAATCAATATGTACATGTAATTTCCTTTCAAAGTACATAGCATGTGCTTTAGCTAACATTTGTTTTAGCTAGCAATGGGCAAATTAGCTTGAAATGGTCAACCCTGTTACTGTCAACCCTGTTACCTTTCCAGTAACAGGACTTGACTAAAACAGTTATAAAATATGAAATTCCATAGCTGAGATGGCACAATATAATTTCTCGTCATTTTAAACTGTCTTTAATTCCTGGCTACTGAAAAAATAGCAATTAAATATCATTTAAATTTTAACTTTTCAAAGTTGAAAAGGCACCGATTTCATGGAATGACCCAGACGGCTCCCTCGGCGGCGTCCCGAATCCCACAGAAAATAAGATCACCGGATGAAATCAATGGAGCAGGATGAGGGATGAGAGGATTTTTAAACCCCGCAAAATATATAAAGTGTTGGATTTCCTGGCTGACGTTGACAGCTCCGAGGAGCGAGGAGAAAATAGCTTTTTCTGAGAAAAAGTGCCAACAGATTGTCAGAAACGACCGGCGTGTTGTCCAAACAGATGAAATGTCAAGTGAATAACAAGCCACAAAAACTCATCTCCTGCCATTACCTTGACACGTTTCATTTTGGGAAATTAAGCCGGTGATAGAAGTGGATATAAATACGAGTCGGTCAGCTGGGTGAGGAGCACCGAGCCTGTTGTTCGGCACCGAGCAGCCGTCGACACGCTGCTTTAAAAAGTGATTTCCCCCAGTGACCCTCCGACAAGCCCGAGCCGGCACTAAATCGTCAACAGTTATATATTTTTGTGGATCATTTCAAGGTTCTCCCACAACCCCAGATCACTGCGCCACCTGTAAAATCAGCGAGCAGCCCTCCATGATGAAAATATCTCCGGCTCCTCTCTTCTGTGAGTCACACAGCAGATTCAGAGACGTGCTCTGGGTGATAATTATTTTTTCCAAGTTTGTTAGAGACAGTAGTTCCCCACAAGTGCTCATCAAGCGAAGCATCGTGACTCATCGTTGGTGTTAATGCATGTGAACAGTCTGGATGCTTCCCTCCTCTCCGACTCTTGAAGCGAGTGCAGTTTACGTGCAATCCATCAGCGTCGTTAACCTGTTCCGTGTGTGCGGCCGCGGAGCCGTAAATCCTCCGGCGGCGTGAATCTGTCACGTGTCATAAGCAGATATATCCTCGCCGCTGAAGAAAAGCAGCGGGCGGAGCGTTTACGGGACGTCTGCTGCTGAGGAGTCATAGAAAACCTCAACGTGCACAATGTGTGCCGTCAATCACCTGCGACCGCGATGTCACACATCAGCTTTAATCTGGAAATCTAACAGATCCTGTACATTCCTATAATTATGTTCCCCTTTCCCAAAGAACAAGGAAAATTCAAGTGTATTTATTTATATTTAATAATATTGTTGATATTTAATAATTTATATATATTTCTGAATCAATAGTTTCTTGATTTCAGAGAGTTTTACACGAAAAAAAGCTTCTCGTTTCTGTTAATATTCGCAGCTGAAACTACAGCTGTTGCTAGCTAGCTAATTAAGCTAGCAGGATTAACCTTTTACTCCAGGACTTTGTTGGAAAATAACACGTCCTCATATTAAAACGCCTCCTTGAGTGACTCCAAAAAACGGCAAATTCCCAAAACAACCAGGAAGAGAAAAGAAGTCAGCGTTGTCTTTTGGTTTCACACTGGACTCTTGTCTCCTGAGTGAACTTCCTGGACTTTTACTCAACCAACCATCTTCATTCTCCTCCCTACACAGACTTTTTGCTCTTCATACTGTTTCCCCTCACTTCCTTTTTCAGCCGTGATAATTACTACGTTCACGAGAGGCCACGCCCTAACGAGACACGTAAATATGAGTCGTGATAAGCTTTATTAAGGACACAGCCTATATGATATCACACTAAAACACAGTGCCAAGTAAAAACTCAGCATCCTCACCAGCTGAAAATCAATGTTGTCTGTGTGACCTGTGACCTCAGAACATGTGGTTCACTGAACGGGATGCAAAACAATCGACCACTTTGCCCGATCTGATGTCGCCGCGTCGCTCCTACAACATCGTAATTATTATGTTGCTCCGGCACCATAATTCATGTTTTCAGAAATGTCACGGCTTTGAAACTCGGGACGATGAAAAAATAAAGACATTAGAGGGATTATTCTTTAAAGCTTGTGTTTAAAGAAATATTCCGGTGTAAGTTTAATCCATGGTCTAACACACCGTGACACCGAGTAAGACTCCCCCTCGAGAGGTCAAGTTAGCTGACCGCTAGCTTAGCTAGTTTTAGCAACCTCAGAAAAGACCGCACGAAAACAATGATTATTACTCCATGGAAAGCTCAGTTCTTATTATCGAGAGCTGACAGGGAAAAGAACGGAAGTAATGGAGTAATAATCAGACATTTTCATCCTTGAGCTGCAGAAATCTACTGCACTCGGTAATCGACTCGTCAGGGCTTCCCCACACAGGCAGGCTGCTGGAGGAGAGGGTGAGTTGTGCTGTGTTTTTAATACAAATCCAGCAAAGCTAGCAGATGTTTGATGCTTCGTACTGTGTGCTGGGACTGTACATGTACTGTTGCTGAAGTTTGCTGCTGTTCTCACCATTAATTGTGGCTTTTTGATGGCGGTTTCTAGTTGGAGACATAAGCTGCAGTGTGTTGTTATCGTGCGGTCTTTTCTGAGGTTGCTAAAACTAGCTAAGCTAGCGGTCAGCTAACTTGACCTCTCGAGGGGGAGTCTTACTCGGTGTCACGGTGTGTTAGACCATGGATTAAACTTACACCGGAATATCCCTTTAATGTTTTGAACGGGTCCATTTGAACCTAAACGAGCCTCCTGACTCTCTCAGGCACAAAACAGAGCTTAAAGTTTAAAGCAACATTGATTATTATGTTCTAGGAACAAAACCAACACGGCAACACCAGATGAAGCCGTTACTGTCGGCACAGTCAAGTCATGAATAGTTAATGTGCGTGAAATGTTGTTGTAACTCTAACTGTGACCCTTCTCTTGTGGTCGTTAAAGGGTTCGACATCTGAAGTTCACCATGATTAGATGAACAGTGTTTGTCGACCTTGCCGTCCAAAAGAAGACGGTTTAATCCAGTTCTTACTCTTCTGCTCTTGTGTTTAAGTCGTTGGACAGACCGAGCAGAGAGACGCGACCCTCCTGACTCTTTACATTCACAGGATTTCTCCGTTTTAACTCGACAGCCTCGCTGCACCGAGCTGCTAAAATATGACTTGACGACTGCTGCTCTAACGGCATATTCCCAGCTGACAAACGTTCCAATTATATCACATTTAGCTTTCACCGTTTTCACGGCACAACATGGAGCCGCTGTCTATTATTATCCAGGATCTTAATTGGGTTTTGTTCCATACGTTTTTTTTCTTCTCCTGGAAGTCACACGAAGGTCCTCAAGAGTTCAGACGGTCTCGATATCGGACAGTCGCACAGTAACGAAGCAGCAGAAGAAAAACAGTGAGCGTTGCCTTCAGGGTCTCGATCACGAAGGTGAAAAAGCAGACATATGATTTTAAATCAGACTTGCCTTCAGCGCTTTTCCGTCTCGAACACCTACGCAGCTTCTCTAAAGACAGCAGACAGTTGTTTGGGCTGATGAACGACACCGTCACTGGTCCTTTACCACAGTTTTATTTACCATATATTATCATGTAACATCTTGTAAAAAGCACACACATGTAGATATATGAGTGCACAGTCAGAAGAACACAGTTTAAAAACAGAAACCATTAAGTACAGGAGAGATTTTTAAATGGATGGTGGAAAGTAAATATCTCAACTCCCAGTGCACCAGGATCTGTTGACTCTTCTTCATCTGTTTATCTCTTCAGCGCCGTGAAAATTAATTACGTGATAAACATCACAAATCATTCAGGAAATCAAAAGTCACCATGTAAATTAAACTTACTGCCGGCGAGATGTGTAGGCTGTACATTTTATATGACAATTACTTTATTTTTCTGACTTGTTTCTCTCGTCGGGGGGTGATTTCATTTCTCTGGCGGGACTCGAGCTCTGACTGACAGCGTGATAAAAACAGAAAGCAGCAGAAAACCTTTTGGATCATTCCATGAAATCGGTGCCTTTTCAACTTTGAAAAGTTAAAATTTAAATTATATTTAATTGCTATTTTTTCAGTAGCCAGGAATTAAAGACAGTTTAAAATGACAAGAAATTATATTGTGCCATCTCAGCTATGGAATTTCATATTTTATAACTGTTTTAGTCAAGTCCTGTTACTGGAAAGGTAACAGGGTTGACAGTAACAGGGTTGACCATTTCAAGCTAATTTGCCCATTGCTAGCTAAAACAAATGTTAGCTAAAGCACATGCTATGCACTTTGAAAGGAAATTACATGTACATATTGATTATATTATGAGAAATAAATAATTGTTTGGATTTATATGTTAAAAAATGGTAACAGGGTTGACGTTGTATGCTTGTCCCCCTGGTTCAACCTTGAAAAAACATCAAAAATAGCACATCAGAGATGAACAAAACTTACTTGTCACTGAGCTGTTAGCATCCTGGTTCAGAGATGATGCAACCTCCTGTAAATCATGTCAAATCTAGAATGTACCGTTATTTTGATAGGGTTTTTTGGTTAGGGTAACAGGGTTGACATAAAATTAGGGGACACCGATAAATTGGTAAATATTTATAACAATTAATATATATTTTTACCAAATACACTGTTTCACAATAAGATCATACTTAAAACAATATGTAAATGTGAACATTTTAACATTTTGCCAACATTTTACAAATTAAAAGTCCTGCTGACGTACAACAACAACAGTGAGGGACAGGCCAAAAACCTCACCCTCATCAGCTTAAAAATCATTTTTATTATTTAAAATAATATTTAATTGATTTTAATTTGATGTTTTATTGAGGAGAGAAGACATGGTAATGTTATATTTTCAAATTACATCTTTGTTTGTTGTTACTGTAATTTTATGACTGATAATTTCTTGGGGACACAAAAGGCACCGATTTCATGGAATGACCCTTTTAGCTCGGCTGATCTTTCATTTGTTCTGCTCCTCGGTTGCTTATCACGCTGTTTTCCCCGCATCTTTGCATGTGATTACTTTACCTGACGCGGGCGGCAGAGAGGTGCCCAGATGAGGAGAAGTCGAGGAAAAACGTTTAATAAGATTAAAAAAAAAAATCATTAAATTATCATCCTTAATACTCGTCGGGAGGCCGAGCAGAACGTGGAGAGTCATGCTGCTGTTCAGCCTCCTTCTTCTAATTGAGGACACTGTGGGTCAGGCGGGTCAGCAGCTCGCTAATCAATACTGCTGCTCCCCCTTTTATTTCCACCGAGAAATATTTTCATTTTCATTACCCCGGCTCCAGGACGCTCTGCGGTAGATTAATTGTCTCTTTTGCTTCTTTACCAGACCCAGTTTCCTCCCACATAGCCTCCTTTCTCATCCGAGCGCTCGGCCGGTTCTGTGCAGCAGACGTACAGTACAGTCATTTGGACTCGGAGCCTCACAGTGTCCCCGGCTCACTGGTGAAAGGAGGAGTGGGTCTGGGGGCAGGGCGGTACAGGCTCGGACCTCTCGGCGCCTGAGTCGGGGGCTCCATGCCCACGTCGAGGCGCAGAGACAGGTGGGCATGGCAGTAATCCAGAACCGACGGCTCACACCTGTACAACGCCAGAGCACTCAGCTGCCGCGGGATCTAGACACGAAGAGAAGAAGAAGCACACTTAAACCTTTTAAAACCAGCCAAAAAAAAAGACATTTTATTCACTCAGAATATTTGGACTTGGCTTGGTTTGCTTCACGCAGCCGCGGCACAGCGCTGTCATTAATGCAGCCTTGGCGCCCCAAGACCTGAAATCTGCGGCGCTCAAACACCCACTTTCAGCCGGAGTGATTTATATGCAAGATGAAAGCCTTAAGCAAGAGTGCACACATATTTTCTGCCCTCTTTTAAATGGAGTCAAGGCTCCATTTAGAAGAGAGTGCTTATTACATTACAAGCACTTTGCTGATTCAAAGACCTCGCTCTTAGTTTTATGTGCTGGTGTGGTCTGAATTATGTCAATTAAAAGGCACGAAGCTGCGACGGTGGTCCGCGCGATATTGATATTAATATTCTGATGACTGTTAATGCCTTCACGCACAAAATATGGATGCACTCGTGCGTCTTCAGATGCACAAAGCAACAGAAACACGGCGTGAGGATGACGCTCATGCAGCACTCGAGTGCACTTCAGTCAACATCACGTCCACACGGAGACATATTCTGCATGCTCTTCATCAACGCTCACTATCTGAGGCAGCGTGATGAACGACTGCTAAAGGTCAGTTTGGAAGGTTGTTCTGAAGCACTTCTTGTCATATTTGTAGAAAATCCAAAGAGCAATCAATAAATCAAATGTTTTCACAAATATCTGTTGCACAGCCTCTGTACGATCTGATTATTATCCGTCATGATCAGATGTCTCACTGAGGTGTGTTGTGTTCAAGTTGTTGTTGTCCGGTAAATTATTCAGTCAGCTTCGCTCACAGCCTTAAAGGTTTTCATGCAGAATACGAACGGGCCTCCAGCCATGCTGTCTCTCGTCATTAAAGTTTTATTAACAGGCTATTCATGATTCAAAGATACTTTATTGTCATTGTACTGATGTGCAGACACAACAACACAATTAAAATGTCACGACACTAAACAATATAAAAAAGAGCACAAAAATAAAAGTTATTTAAGATTAAGACAGAAGTCTGGGTAGAAATGTCAGACTGGTACGAGGTGAATAAATACGATTATATTCCCCCAAAATAGAATAATTATTATAATTCAACATTTCCCATCTGGCACCACTGCCGAGGGCTCATTATACATATCTTCCACAAGGCTAGGCGGCCATGTTGCTAAAGCTATTAGTGAGCTAGTCGCACAAGAACAGCAGAGATGGTCAGGCTAACATGCTAACAGCCATGTTCTTTGTTTACGTTCATTATGATAATGTTTTTCATGTGAATGAGACACGAGGTAGTCGGAAACCATTAGCGATTAAAAAGTAGCACAAAGCACACAGCAAGGATCCAACAATTACAATCTGGATACAACATTGGAGGAGGAGCTCCGTTCACTGAAGCTAAAACAGGGAATACAATTATTTAATTGTGCTTCCTAATGTTATTGGACCAAAAGACTCAAATTATGAAAGTGAAACAAGTCACTTCAGGAGGGTTGTGACGCTCAAAAAAAAACCGCTTGTTGTTGTAGCGGCGAGCTAATAGCGGTCGCTGCTTTCAAATTAAAAGCCCCCCGCTAAGAACCCAGTTCTAAACTCCGATGGGGTGCAATGTAAAGCTCTTATTTTGAAGAAAAACTGCGAAAAATTTCCCATAAGGAATGAATGGGACGGGGTCAAAAAAGTCGCAAAATCATCGACGTTTTTCAAACATCTCCTGCTCTGGCAGACTTTGACCTAGAGACACCATTCAAACTTTAAAATGTAGGCACAGGTCTTATCTATTTGAGTTGTATTTGAACTTTCTTTCTACGATGTTTAGTTTTTGAACGGTGACCCTTAATTGATCGTGAGTGATTTCGAAAAAATTCAGGATTTTCAATGAGTGTGTATTGCGGAATGTTCGCGCAGCACCAACTGGCAGAGTGGGGGAGCCTGAAAAAAACTCTCCGAAAATGTTTCTTTAGATGACGATCCTAGCCACAGATTTCACACTACAATAGTGATATTTTCCAAGAACGTAGCCACACTTGTCTTCTGTCTGGCAACGTGTCCACTTTATCGGGAGGATGTACGGTTTTTGAATTATCTGCGTCTAACCGACACAAACTCCAGCAACTGCCCCATAAGCCCCAATGTTAAACGGGAAGAGGATTTTGGGAGAAAAGCAGAAACTGCCCTGCTTCTCTTCACGCCCAACTTCCTGCTTCACGTCACGTCACATGTTGACGCCGACCAGAGGAGGAAAAGTGGAGGCTGTTTGGAAAAGGAGGAATATTACACCTCCCTTTTAGACAGACAAGGAGGCACATTGCAGCCTTTACCTTGCTGCACATGTGCCACCTTTTCTATCTGAAAGGGGCTACTGTAAGCTAACATGCATCTTCCTGGAGGTTTGGCACGAAGCCCCTGCAGAGGATCTCTGCAGCAGCAGCAGTCGTGTTTAGCAGCTAACCCAGTTAGCACAAAGCACACAGCCACAGCAGTAACTGCTGGGTCAGGTAGCCCTTCATGAGGTGTCGACTATTCTGCTTGTATTAATATGCTTGTGGTATTTATTTCTGTGTTTATTAGAGTAATAGAGCTAACAGAGCTTGTTGAACGTAGCAGACTAGCTGCTAACACATCTTTGGACTGGATATATTCAAACTTTAGCCGTCTGTCTTTGTGCTTTTCCTCCTGTGAAGCCTCAAAACTCGTCACAATGTGTGCAGAACCTGTTGTTGTTCTTTAATTGGATCACAAAAGGCTTGATTTGATGCAGAAATGTGTTTCATCTCCGTGTCGGATGAGGTCAGGTTTCGCGGCGCTATCACCACTCAGACCCTTAACTCTGAAATCACAGCTTACAGAAGGTCATGTTTTCCTATCAGCAGACGATCGGGCTCCGTTTGCTCTTTTGCTGTAATGGGAAAAGATTAGCTGAAAAAAAAAACGCTCTATTGTCAAATCCAGCAGCTGAACTTTGCTCACTACACTTCGGAGGACTTAATAAAAAATTCATGAACAACAATGCTCCGAATGCAGAATGAGCAGAGCGTCTGGATCTGCGAGCTCTCTGCACGAATCATCAGGGGGAAAGGCTACATGCTGGTCTTGTTTCCCCCAATTATAACAATGGTAAGAAGTCAAACATGTAAGTGGTGAAGTCAATATAGATTTGCTTGGTCGGCTCTCTCTCTCTCTCTGTACAGTAATAGTTGGCAGAGCAGTCGCAACCTTTGTCTCTGCAGCAGCTCCTCCGTTAAACTTCCACGTTTGCCAGTTTATCCCGGCTCGGATCCAACGGCGCCATAAAATAAACCCAGCTGCAGTAACGGAGACAGTTTTACTCTACAGATCTGTAAACACACACACACAAATAGATCTTTCAGGAAGGTGAGAGCTGCTCAGCCGTACGAATAGTTCAGATACCGTAAACGGTTAAGAGTCCGTGTAACATTTAGTGTTTCTGAAGGATCCGAGTCAGAAGAGCAGACGAACATAAAGTAGTTAAACTCGAGATGCAGATCTGTGCCTGTTTGTTGTGTCGGGGTGTTTTCTCTCTGCCGAGCTGCTTACCGTCACCGCGCCGATTGATTTAATCCCTCTCAGAGAACCTGACACGAGCGGCGGCTCATTTTTTATCATTACGTTCGGTCTGCGGCGAGTAATGCATCAACGTCAGAGTTTTTGTCTGTGACGGCAATTCACCGTTCAGAATCAGACCTTCTTCTAAACCCGACGAGGTAAAAAAAAACACACTCACATTATCCATAAATCTAACAGAATGACACAGCGGAGGCTCCAGATCGTGTCGGTGTCGAGCTCATCTTACCGCTCGAGGCCAGACTTGGACTTTGGATGAATCCTCGATGCATCCATTTAATTTTCCTAAATGTATGCATGCATGCAAATGTTTGGGTCTGACAGATTTTTATGCTCCCAATCAAAAAGCAGACACACACAGTCGATCCCCCACAGCAGGCTCGGTGTTAACGTTTGTTAAAAACAACCACGCTGCATAACAACCTCATTCTGTGGTTTTATTGCCTCCTCCTCAAACACTTAAGTCACTTCCTGCGTCTTCCAGCTCCTCGCCTGAACCTTCAGCGGCGGCGTCTCGCGCAGAGAGCCCCCTCAGCTCGCGGCTCGCTAAGTGAGGCCGACGTTTTTATTCACACGGAGCCGCTTAGCATGAAATAAATTCTAATTCTTATTTCATTGGGTCTTTAATTTTTAGTGAGGCCTCCCTCAGTATTTTCTCATCGAGCGCTGACGGTGGAATATCTGCTGCTTCTCTCTCTTAAATGTAATAAAGTAGAAGTGAAGCAGAAATTTACATTTTCCATTTCACTGGGATTTGTACCTTTTTATACTATTACATGTGGCAAATGATTTATTGTCGGGCTGGCGAGAGACAACTTTTTTACTTTTTACTTATAACTCTGGAGTAACTACTGATGGAACAGCTTACAAACCGACACCATCCACATATAGATGGATTTCCTATAAACCTCGCTTTCAGTATGATACTCAGTCTGACACCACAAAAATCCAGGACTAAATACGACTTACAGGAACATTGTTTTCCCCGGTCACTTTCCCCAGGTGATGGCTGAACAATGTGAGAGAAATTGACGGGTATTCGCTCGATGGAGAGCGCTCCGGTGTTGTGTCAAAATCTGTTCCCTCCGTCAATACGTGTCTCCAAATGTGCTAATGCTAATCCGCCAATCTGCCGTCCTTTTGGTGGCGGATTTAGACGGAAGGCGGTAAACTGGTGGTCTGTTTTGTTCCTCCAGTTTTGCCCCTCGGAGGGTAACATTAGACTTATTTGCGCCTCCATTGCTGTAAATCCGAGGCGGCAATGTGGTGGCAAATGCTGAGATGGGCGGAGGTGTGGATGACGTGCACTGCTGCGCACCCACAGCCGGGAGTTTTAAAACCAGGAAACAGCTGATCACAGCAGTCAGTTCGTCACTTCATCCACCAAGATGAGCAGCTGGAAAGCTGCTGAGATCCGGGAGATGCTAGCGTCTCCTCGCTCTCTGTAGCTGTCTCGGTTGTCCGCTTGTTGTTGTAGCGGCGAGCTAATAGCGGTCGCTACTTTCAAATTAAAAGCCCCCCGCTAAGAACCCAGTTCTAAACTCCGATGGGGTGCAATGTAAAGCTCTTATTTTGAAGACAAACTGCGAAAAACTGTCCCATAAGGAATGAATGGGACGGGGTCAAAAAAGTCGCAAAATCATGGACGTTTTTCAAACATCTCCTGCTCTGGCAGACTTTGACCTAGAGACACCATTCAAACTTTAAAATGTAGGCACAAGTCTCATCTATTTGAGTTGTATTTGAATTTTCTTTCTACGATGTTTAGTTTTTGAACGGTGACCCTTAATTGATCGAGAGTGATTTCGAAAAAATTCAGGATTTTCAATGAGTGTGTATTGCGGAATGTTCGCGCAGCACCAACTGGCAGAGTGGGGGAGCCTGAAAAAACTCTCCGAAAATGTTTCTTTAGATGACGATCCTAGCCACAGATTTCACACTACAATAGTGATATTTTCCAAGAACGTAGCCACACTTGTCTTCTGTCTGGCAACGTGTCCACTTTATCGGGAGGATGTACGGTTTTTGAATGATCTGCGTCTAACCGACACAAACTCCAGCAACTGCCCCATAAGCCCCAATGTTAAACGGGAAGAGGATTTTGGGAGAAAAGCAGAAACTGCCCTGCTTCTCTTCACGCCCAACTTCCTGCTTCACGTCACGTAGATAGACAAGGAGGCACATTGCAGCCTTTACCTTGCTGCAAATGTGCCACCTTTTCTATCTAAAAGGGGCTTCTGTCTCTGGAGTTAGTATTTGAAATATGACGGAAGTATAGAAAAACAGCCCGATCAGACGCTCTAACTTAATTCTGCCGCTGTGAACATCCGGCTCCATGAATCCATCGCGACATGGAGAGAAAACAGACAGAAGGTATTTCTGTTCAGTACATTCGTCTGTCCAGATAGACACAAAACTGCAGAAGATGGATGATATTTAACGTCGTTAGTCAGAGACCGCCTACAGTGAATCCTTTATTTCTTCACAACAGAAACTTCGAGCGAATATCCGATCAGATACAGTTTCATTCTCCTTCCTGTGTTTTAACTGTACTGGCTCCGGCTGCGCTCGCCTTCGCCAAGTTGTCTTGAAAGAGCACGAGAAGACGAGAATAAGCTCTGTTTGTAGGAACTAATTGATTATAAGAAAATAGTTGTTAGTCGCCGTCCTAATTAATTCTGTGAATTAATTAAAGTGGGAGTGAGACACCAGTGAAACAGCGAGCGACGTGGTGGGCAGTGAAAGTGTGAAGCGGTGGAAACTGGGATCTCACACTTACAGTAAACTCGTGTCTGTTGGCTCATATATAATGTTTAAGACTTGTGGGAAGGACGAGCAGTTTGTCCTAACATCCATTATTCTGTACTTTAGCTGTGATGGTGGTGAGATAACATCACATCACACAGACCTACAGATAATGTACAGTTTGGATGTGAGCAGCGTTCTGCAGATGGACGACCCTCCGCTGCGTCGGCACCCTGCTGCTTCGCCAGATTGACCTCAATCAAGTGGAGGATTTTCTGTCATGCAGAGGTTTGCAGTCCGTCTCCAAACATGCTGGAAGCCCCGTGAGGCCGTCACAGCAGTGCTTTGAGTTGGATGCTAATGCTACCATGCTAACATGCTCAACATGACAACACAGGATGTTGTTCACTGTGCAGATAAAATTGATTTGAATTGATTTGCACTTCTGGTTTCCTCGTGTCGTTGGGTTTTCAGTTAGATGAATAAAATAAGGTGTGAGGTCACCACAGGCTTCTTCTCCCACATAAATCCATCATTAACTGTCCCTCAGTTTAATTATAAGGCTCTTCCGTGTGTCTAACGAGTGTCTAAATGAGACTACAGAGGCTGTCGGGGACATTAAACTAGTCCGTCTTTAGTTCCACACTGTTCTAACTCTGACTTTACAACTTGTACACTGATCAGTTTATAGAAAACCTGGATAGTAATTGTGCAGTAAGACTCTTTAAGTCATGTGACCGTGATGTCGTCTGTTTGTAGCCTAACATTAGCTTCTTACTGCTACACATTTAATTTACACGGGTGGTGTTAATCTGTGGAGATTATCTCGATGAACAGAACCTGTACGTATCGTAAACTTTGGTTTGACACACACAGATTATTTTCTGCTTTAATCCAAAATCCAGTTCAATGATCCTACAGGCTTTTTGGAGGAGAACCGGGTCGATGCTAACTTCAGGGTTAACCTACGAAAATGTGTCATCCCTGCAGCTCTCTGTCGGCTTTGAGCTAAATGCTAATGCTAACATGCTCACAATGACAAAACTAACATGTGTAGCTTGTGTAAGTTCACCATGCATGTAAGTTGTTGACATTTTCTAATTAGCACTCATCACAAATGTCCTCAGTTCTGCAGATTTCTGTTATAAACCAAAGTTTTGGACAAATCAGGAGAAGACTACAGAGCAGCTTCTCCTCTTTGTGACTTTATTATTTACTCCTTAATATGTGTTGCATATTCACAATTAAATTCATCTTGTATGTTGGAAGTTGGTGGAAGTCGCTCATGAATATCTGCACTAAAGCTCGAGTCGATCCATTTTATATTCTGCTGTTGTCGACAGCTAAGAGGTCGCATTTTTAATTCCTACAGCTTCATAATGTCTTTCAATTAGCCGGTAAATGATTGTGCCGTATTTGTTTGTTTTTTTTAGGTGGAAACACTGAAGAGCGTCTGTGAGTCACTGATGGCTCTCTGGATAAGAACTGCTCCTAATGACTGCAACACAACATCCAAATATCCAAACAAAGTCAGCTGAATTAACGTCAGCTCGCCTCGTAAAGCTAATGATTCAGGTAAGAGTCCTTTAATCAGAATAAATATTTGTCCGTATTCTGCAGCGGGTCGACAAAACGCCGTCTTGCATTTTAAAGCCGCTCCGCCTCTCAGCTCCTCATGAATCAGATCGAGTTTTAATATCTGCATCTCTGAAGCGGCAAACAAAAACAGGATCAGTTTCACGTCTTAGCGCAGAAGAAAAGACTGAAAGCCTCTCTGGCCGAGCGAGCGAGCGCTCAGGTTTAATCAGGAATATTGAGGAAACGCTGGCTGTTACGGCGGCGGCTCTCAGAGAGGTGACTCATTGGCTAGCGTCGCTTGGAGCGCCGCCAGCAGAGCCGCTCAGAGGCACGATCACCATCTCACCTCCACTTTAACAGCTCGGGAAGTCCTCTCCGAAAGCAGCTGTGCAGCACACAACCGCAGAAATATAAGACGAATTCAAATCCCCTGATTACAATAGCTACCTCAGAATAGCCTCGCTTCCTCCTGACAGCAGCGAGCCGTTACTCAGCGAGGCGCTGGCTGCCGGCCAAGGCAATAAAGCGAGCATCTGGCTTCAGCCCGATCTCGTCTTCACGTTATGTTAACGGTTTAAACTATCGCTGTTTACCCTGAAGTCAATTTAAAGTGAAGAGTGTCCTTGAAGGCTGCTACCTGTGGAAGCTGCACCTCCATCACAGGTGGATGCTGCCTGCTGAGGTCAACTCATCCCAGCTCATTTTCATGATGCATCTCTGCTTTGCATCTTCCTCTCAGCTCCAGTGACTCATTGTTTATCGGCGGAAAAAACCTCCAGAGTCTGAACTGTTAGAAATGATCCTGACTTGTTGTTGAGCTTCGTGTGGGAACAGCGATTAGCACAAACAAAGAGAGATCGCTGTTGTTTTTCTTGAGTTATTTCATTATCGGTTTTAGTCGTCTGGGGCGGCGAAAACACAGAAAGTGATAAAAAAAAAACTCAAACGTGTGAGACGAAATGACATAAACAGGAGTTAAATCAGACGAGGTCGGGTGCAGAGGCAGACACACACACACACACACTGTGGTTTTCATGCACTTTTGAGTTTCCCCTCAGCAAAACATAAGCACTGAAATCCTCACCCCAGGCAACAGGACAAATTATTCACCAGCAGCAGCTCTGGTGGCCTTTTCTGTCCAACACTGCAGTGAAAACCAGACATACACAGCACCCGACAGTGCAGAAACATATCTATACCCACAAAACACGCTCATTAGTTTCCTACCAACAGTTCCTACAACTCTCTGTCCGTCCCTGTCGTTAATTTCAACACTGTTCTGTATTTATATAATACTTTATTTAATCAGGAAGTCACAGTGAGATCAAGGTCTCAAATTAAATCTAACAAAATGAATATAAAACATAAAAATCAAATAGAAGATGGTTTAAATATTCAGTCGTTTAGACAGAAGCATCCTGCAGAAACACTCCTGAAGACAAACCTCTCTACATAGAAACAGGTGCATTAATGCATTCATTAAAATAAATGAAGGAACCAGAAAGGCAGCCGGGCGAGTGCATACCTCCACCACTCTGCTTTAATTCAATCGCCGCTAATTAAATAACTAAATTAATCGCCCTGCATGACTCTGAATTAAACCGTCCGTGAGCGTCTGCATCACACAGACGAGTTTGTCTCATCGCTTTCAGCAAGATCCACACGTTGTTCTGACCCGTCTGCTGGACCCGTCCCTTCATCTGGAGCGCTGACGGGTTCTGTTCTGTGCTGAGACCCGTCCGGACACACAACAACCAGACGGACAAGGAGGGAAATCATAACCTCCTTGGCTGAAGCTGCAGCTTAACTGTTGGATAAATCCAGGCTGGATGTTCCCCCTGTTCTCAGGCTTTATGCTAAGCTAAGCTAAGCTAAGCTAGGCACAGGCTTACTTCACAAACAGTGAGATGATTGTCTGAGAATATTATAAAGACTTTAATAAAGAAACAAGTCTTTGTTGTTTCCTCCAAATAAAAGGATTCATAATTCTTTTTAATCCGTCTCTTGCTTGTTTTGTTGTTGTCTGTTAAATGCATTTGTTATCTCTGACTGTTTTTGCTTTATTGTCTTTTAAATGCATTCGCTTGATGTCCTGACGTCTGATTCTAACGTCTCCTCGTGTCTCTGAGCTGCTGTACAAATAAAGCTGCCGTGTCTGTTATTGATTACGGAGACGTGTTCGTCTCACCGTCTTCACTACAAACTGCTGTTCTCTTACTCATCGCTGAGTATCGACGCTTTGCTTTCTGTGTTTTTATTCACAAAGCTGCTGCTGAGTTTACTTTTCCTCTCTTCTGAACTCTAAATATGGACGTCACAGTCTGAAGGTTTCTACAGACTGAACTGAAACATCAGGATTTTGTACCAGCGAAACAATTTCTTATTGTGAAATCCACCGAGTCCAGTTTGTCTGTGTGTTGTCTGTTTCTCTGATGCTGCAATTCCTTGAATAATATCGACGCAGGGAGAAACTGAGCCAACGCTGAAGGCTTAACATTTCAGATTTGTATTAAAAGATGAATGTAGGAAGGTTTGCACGCTGTGTTTTAACAACAAAAGCATTTCAGTTGATTTTTTACTTCTGGAGGAGGCAGAACACGATACGGTCACAAAGTGATATTGTAATTATTCTGACGGTATAATTCAGTGTCATGTGTCACTGAAAAACTAGTAAACTCATGATGATGTGGCCTCTGCACAGAAAACACTGCTTTTATTACATCTGGAGGAGAAGAAGCATCTCTGCAGCACGACAACATTTCATTCAAATGCCGTTTTTCCACCGACAGTACCAGCTCGCCTCGGCTCAGCTCAGCGTGGCTCTACTTGGTTTGGTTTCAGACGCGTTTCCATCTAGAATTAGTGTCTCTTCAACGTGGGCGGGTCGTCATCAACGCGGGCGGATCGTCATCAACGCGGGCGGGTCGTCTTCAACGTGGGCGGGTCGTCTTCAACGTGGCCGGGTCGTCATCAGACGTGGGCGGGTCGTCATCGACGCGAGCGGGTCGTCATCGACGCGGGCGGGTCGTCATCAACGCGGGCGGGTCGTCATCAACGTGGGCGGGTCGTCATCAGTGACGTACTTATCCACGCGACACATAAACAGGGCTAGCTGTGGGCGACGCTAAACACGTCCACCTTTTCATTTCCTGTCGCACCATCAAGCTCGTTCTGGATGCGTCTTCAGCGACAACACTCAGGAGCGTCTCCACCTCTGCCACGGTCCACGCCGTGTTCCTGCGCGTTGTTCCTTCCATGTAATCGCTATGTTGACTGAACGCAGATGCTAGTTTTTAAAGGTAGCGGGCGTCAGGCTCGGACGTCGCGCTCGTCATGAGTCATCAAGTGGCGTCGCTCTCTGTCCAATCAGTGGCCGGCTGCCAGCTTACGTCACACAGAAGTATCAGCTCAGCTCGGTTGGAACTTATACGGAGATGATGCTAAAAAAGCACCACTTTAGCAGGTACCAGGTACCAGATTTCAGTAATGGGAACGCAAAAAAGGCGAGCTGAGTCGAGGCGAGGCGAGCTGGTACTGTCGGTGGGAAAACGGCAAAACACTCTTGTGACACATCTGAAGGAAATAATTTCAGTTCTTGTGATTTTGTGTATTAATACTGCAAAAAATGATATTTCCTGAGTGATTGTGAGTCAAGTGTCTTCTTCTAATCATGGCATCAATCACACCGATAAGTGAGCGAGCTAAGACGTCACTTTCAATAACGGCACAAATAAAATTACATGAAAATCTCTTTTAAAAAAATCCCTGATATAAAGAGGGAGATTACTGCCTGAAGTTCTAAACTAATCCTGTCAGTAAATATGTCAGATTGTATCTTGATTTGATTTTTTTCCCTCGTGTCTCCCCGATCTAATTTGGCCACTGGAGGATTCTCATCCGATGTCAAAAAAAAACGCTCCTTTAATATGTGAAACTCTCTCTTTTTATCACAGAGACTCTATTAAACCCTCTACTGAAGAGAACAATGAGACAAACTCTGGTGACACAGCACACGGTAATTAATTCCAACTCCCGAGCTATTAGCTTTGGATCGCGAGTAAAAAAAAACACATCCACATAGGTGGTCCCCCCCGCCGCTCCGCTCGGCGCTGAATGTAGGTCAAGCTGCTGCTAAATGATTCCCAATTAGGTGATGGGCAGCTGCACCATGCCAGCAGGCCTCGGACTGGCGCGGGAGGCCCGAGCTCTCATTGGCATATTAACAACATCCTCCGCCTCCGAAGCTGCGCTGCTGCTCTCTGTCAGCTGGATAATTCACTCAGTGGTCAACGCCGGCGAGCGAGCGAGCGAGCACAGACAAGCCTCCATTATCATCGCTGTCTATTAGGCGACACACTCGTGGACGCTGAATGGCATGCTAATGGCCGCGGACCCCGCCACCCCCCCCCCCCCCACCGCCGCCGGCCCTGATTGTTGCTTAGAGGGGATAAATTGAAAAATTGACTTCAGGGTGATTGACACAGACATGAAGCTGGAAACAATCAACCGGTAAACGTAATTAACCGAGGGGCGAGCCGTGGGAGGAAAACACACTCACATATCATGTTCAGCATCATGAGGCTCAAGCTCATTCACAGTTTGTACATGTTTGAGTCACTTCGAGCGCTGAACAGAGATACAGAGGTTGAAATCTCCCCCTGTGAAACACGACAACCCTTCAAGACGCGACCGGACGTTTCCAACGTGCCGTCAGCAGCAGCACATTTACTCAAAATAACCCGCAGGAAGAGGACGACTGAGCAGCAGGCCGGACCTAAACACAGACTGAAATAACGAGGCGATGTGCTGCAGGTGGAGGGAGGCGGAGGAACACAGGTGAGGGTAATGAGAAGGGGAAGCGAGAGAGCAGGACCGGAGCTGATAGGCTGGGAGGAAACGCTGTGAGCAGGGCCGGGCTAATGAAGGAGATGCAGAGCAGGTGTGGAGTGAAGATACACAGAGAAGAAATGACATTTATCTGACTGCTGCAGAGCCTTTTCAGCACAGATGTGAAGTCTGAAGCCTCCTGAACAGATCACACCCTGATAATGTCAAACACTTTTTATATTTAGGATTTAAAACCTGCATCCACACAACAACTGATGTCAGAGACGTCCCGGAGCAGCTGATACACATCCAAGCCCTTGAGGCTAACGCTAGCTAGCATCCTACTGTCGACAGAAACTTAGCCCACGTTTATACATAGCAGGGTATTTAGAGAAACGAATATTTCCCCCCCTCCGTTTTCAAAAATAACATTGTGCACACAACATCGTTTTCAAAAAAGTTGTCATTTACATCAACCCGCATAAATACGCCGTCGAGCGCCATTCTAACTCTGCCAAACCTCTGGGCGGCAGTGTAGGGAGAAGGATGAAGCCATGCAAGCCAATCAGAATCCTCAGAATCAACAACAACGAATAACACGAGCGACTTCCTGTTCCTTTCAAAACAAAGCGCTCACATGACGTTAAGCATTTTCTGGCGCAGAGCCTAATGAGCGTGAGAAGCTAAAACCCCGTTTCTCCCAGCTGACACGACAACACATAACCGGAGTTTTTAGAAATAATCGTTTTCTGTGATAAAAACGGGGTTTTCGTGTAAATGAGAGGCCAAACCGCCTGGAAACATCTGCGTCTTCCCTTCCTGTAAACGGGGCTTTAAAATCTCACCTCCAGTCCTCTCTGGAGAATAAAAACCTGTGCTGACCTTCTGCTTTTGTTTATTTCTCACTGCAGCAAGCGAGCCGACGCTAGTCTCCATTTTGTTTACGTCTGCTTCCCCATGAGCCTCTTTTTCCTTTTCATACAGTTTCATGATATGAGACAAGACACAGGTCCAAGAAAATCTGGAAAGTCTAGAAGAGCTGCAAGATTAAATAAATGTCTCTATATTTAGGTTAGCTGGAGTCTCCACAACACGGAAGATTCAGAGATGTTTGAACTCAGAAAGTTGAACTTTTTGGGTTTCGAGCATCACTGAGCCGCTTTCACAGGAACGAACGAGGCTCCATCTCCAACAGAGCTGATACACATTAAAGCCCATGAGGCTAACGTTAGCTAGCATACTACTGTCGACAGAAACTTAAAATCTCACCTCCAGTCCTCTCTGGAGAATAAAAACCTGTGCTGACCTTCTGCTTTTGTTTATTTCTCACTGCAGCAAGCGAGCCGACGCTAGTCTCTATTTTGTTTACGTCTGCTTCCCCATGAGATGTGAGCCCAGCTTCAGTCACCGTTGCCTACATACAGCGGCAGTTGTCATGATATGAGACAAGACACAGGTCCAAGAAAATCTGGAAAGTCTAGAAGAGCTGCAAGATTAAATAAATGTCTCTATATTTAAGTTAGCTGGAGTCTCCAGTGTGCACGCTCTGCACAACACGGAAGATTCAGAGATGTTTGAACTCAGAAAGTTGAACTTTTTGGGTTTCGAGCAGCACTGAGCCGCTTTCACAGGAACGAACAGCAACAGAGTCCAAGTTTCATGATACGTCCATGAGGAGGGACAAGGAGTGAATGATTGGTCGTCTGCACAATAAAACACAATATTTAACAAATCACACGGCGAATTTAACCGACAGCATCGTCCGCTGTGAGGCCTGAACAACCAGGAGAGGAAGATAATTGACATCCATCCGAAAGGAAACCTCAAGTTGTACATTCTCGACACCGCGTGTGCCGGAATTCCAGAAAGATGATCTTCTGCTGACTTTAATATTCACCATGTAATTACATTTCTATTTGAAAAGCGCCTCGCATTTGTCAAAATAACCATAATCCTTCAGATGTGGGGATTTATCTCCTCCTAATGCTGCTCATCCCATTTTCTGCTCATCAATGTTGGCAGAGCACGCCGAGATTTACTGTTATTTACTGGACGGACAATTTATGAGCCGCTATGGAGTCTCTTCCTGATGTATAGAGATATAAGTACCGCGAACACGCCAAGAAATACAGATGCATACATTAATCCTGATTCAACGGGAGGCACATACGGCGCAACGTGAGCTACTGTGCTCGGTTTCATTCTCCCTCGCTGACTGTTTTTCTCTTTACACTCCCACACACATTCCTGAGTGCACACACACACACACACACACACACACACACACACACACACACACACACACACAGTGAGTGACTATGTGCTGATGCTGCTTGTCAAAACAGTCATTAAATGCCTCAATCCGGTAAAAACAAAAAAATACATGGTCTGGAAGGTCACCGTTGTTTACGCGTCGCTGTGATGCTATCATGTTTCACGTAACAAACACAACGTGCACGGAGCTAAACGCCGCCGCCGCCGCCGCCGTCGCTCTGTGACACACATCGTACCGAGGTCGGAATGTTTCCGACCTCGATGCAAACATAATAACCTCCGTGACAAGAGGAATAAATCTACAGCGTTCAGACTCGAAAATAATCCAATTTGACAGAAGGCCAGATGTTCCACTGACATGATGTACAACATGTAACGTACGGATTTCTCTTCTCCGCTCTGGTTTTTATTTGATCTCGTTGCATTAAACCAACTCTGCTTCAAAAGGGAGGGACATTATCACGTGTTTTTTGGCCTTGAATCGTCCAACAAAGACTCAACTGTGGAAATTACATCAATACTTTGGTAATCTTCACTGTTAATAATCAGAAAACGTCGCAGCTCATCTGAACAAACTCCTGACTGTCGGTGAAAATCCACTCAAAGCTGCTGCAATCAATATTTTTGTATTTCCAATAAATCACACGACTGTTTGTTTGCATGTTAGAGAACAAAGCCACAGACTGAAGGAACCAGGCAACAATATTTACAATACGACGTTTAATATCATGTGATTGATCCACATTACTTCTTTATCACTTCTTCTTTTCTACTTTAGTTCATTGTTAGTTCACTCTCGTTCTGTAAGCTGCAGGTTTTTTGCATTTACCCCTTAAACACTTTATATTTTGTATATTTTGCTAAAATGCAACATTTATTGTTACTCTATACACTCTTAGAAATAAAAGTTCTAAGTAGAACCATATAAGGTTCTTCGGCTTGTCCTCATAGGAGAACCCTTTTTGGCTCCAGGTAGAACCTTTTATAAAGGTGGAGGGTTCTACCTAGAACCCAACATAAAGGGTTATACCTAGAACTGTGTGTGTAAGGTTCCACCCAGAACCCCCCATGAGAGGTTCTACAAAGAACCCATACAGGATCTTATACCCATGCTTTCAACAATCCCTGAAGAACTCTTTCTCCAAAAAAGGGTTCTCTGGATAAAAATGGTTCTTACTGGAACCGTTAGTGTTACCAAGAACCCTTTTAGAACCCTTTATTCAGGAAAGGGTTTTTAAAGGGTTCTCTGGATCAAAATGGTTCTTACTGGAACCGTTAGTGTTACCAAGAACCCTTTTAAAACCCTTTATTCAGGAAAGGGTTTTTAAAGGGTTCTCTGGATCAAAATGGTTCTTACTGGAACCTTTAGTGTTACCAAGAACCCTTTTAAAAACTGTTTCTTCAGGGAAAGGGTTTTTCAGAAGCAAATGGTTCCAGGTAGAACCTCAGCCCTTGTAGAAGAACCCTTTTGGAACCCTTATTTCTAAGAGTGTATGGGGGGAACCCACTGGTTGTTACTGTGATATTTTTAGAGCAACATCTAGCACAAGAATTAATTCAGGATTAAAAAAGTTCTACGTTACGTTACGTTAACCACCTCAGTAAGACTGTAAATTATAACTCCGCCCACATCTCGTCCCACATTAATGTGTGTAGCGACTTTTGGAAGAAACCAAATTTTGCCTGCAGAGGGGTGTGTGACTATCTACGACATAAGTACAAGAATAAATTGGTTAATAATTTAAAATGATCATAACTACATATTATTATAAAATAATCTGCAGATCTCTTCAGCTCGACGGAGCTTTTCAGCATCTGTTCTGGTTTTTGGACTTTTTTCATGTTTGGTTCGTTCTCGTCCCACTCACATAAAAACTTTCTCCAGTAAAAACTTCTCGTCACCAGACAGACGCAGTCGGAGACGAGCTGCCGACGGTTGTGACACCGTTTCCCTCCGGAGAGAGTAGAAACCAAAGATAGAATTAAAATAAACACGACTCCGAACTGCTCCGCTAACGTCGCAGCTGATAAATGAGCCGCTCTCATGGCTGGAGGGTGAAGATGTCAGTGTTGTGTTTGTAGCTTCTTCTGCTGTCTCTAATTGGTTTCATATAAAATACTCACATAAACAAATCATAGTAGACGATATATATAAAGACGTCGGAGGTATTTCCTGGACTTATTTTCACTTTCAGCCACACTAAAAGAAAAGACTTGGAGGAACTCAGCGTGCCCGTTTCAATCTATTTCATCCTCTAATGGATCTCTGGAGTTTATCAGCCTTCCTTCGTCCAGATGAGATCCCGAGCTAATGTTGCACATCACGGATAATTTAAGAAGTATAGGTTCGGAGAGAGATATGAAAGAGTCGACTGACAGACGGGTTTAATGGATATGGTAATGATACAATCACCTCGGTTCAGACTGAATGCTCGCTGATTGTGTGGATGGCTGATTCGGGGGGGAAAGTTTGGCTGGTTGTGTTTTTTTGTTTGATGGGAAGATTTAACAGACGGTCTGGAAGTTGGAGGCTTCTGAGGGAAACGCTGCTGAAACGCAGGAAGCTCCTGAGCATCACAGATATGCTAATTTGCGCCACACGGCTTATTTAAATCGTCCAATTAAGCGGCTGTGTTTGTCAGTAACGAGTCTGCGGAGTTCATAACTAAACATTACAGTTTGGGGTTAATTTGAGGATTAAAGGTGAAAAATAAGAGCGAGGATCGGGGACGGGGTTCAGGATTAGGACGGGGTTGGGATTAACCTTAAACTCAGCCGTGGGGGCGACGTCAGCCTGCTGTAATCCTCCCGCCGGCTTCTTTCTCCATAACTTTCTGGTTCCTTCCTTCTCTTTTCTTTCTCTGTTGTGTTGGCGAGACACAAAAACATGAAGCTAACAAGCTAGGCGCTAATTAAGGAAGACTCTGACAAATACCTGAACTGTGCCTAACGCAGGTACGCTAATTAGTCACGTGCGAACTGTTCCTCGGTTGCATTTCCTCTCCTCGCCTATATTTAGAAGAAGAAGAAGAAGAAGAAGAAAAGTTCTGCATCTGAATCATTTTGAAGTTTAAGTTTAACACAAGTTTTTCTTTACCGTGTGCCAGAAATCAGCCTGTGGTTGAAGGATCCTCTCCAGTCTGGTTCTGGTTTTGAAACTTTTGTCCTACTTTGACAGTTACGGGAAATATTAAAATCCCAAAAATTGGAAAATTAGTGGTTTGGGTTTGAGGAGGGAGACGACGGAGCAGAAGCCGTGGCTGAGTTTGACCGGCTAACCAAAGAACTTAAACCTGCATTAACTTTGATTTTTGGCACATTGAACCAGCCAACGTCCTCGTCTTGTGATCGGGAGTCTTCGCGGTTGTCGTGGTCGTGACTCGAGAGGACGGATTAGGAAGCACGAGCAGCGAGGATTATATCTGTTCATGTTGTGGTTCGGCGACGACGACACGGTTACAAATACTGAAAGCTCGTGTGCGTCGTTGTCGTCGTGCCCACGCCGTTCAGATGTATACGAGATAAGACTGCGCTCACGGAGCAGCGAGGCAGCGGAGTGTCAATCCGTCTGCGACTCAACCACATATTTAGCAGACGGGACGGCGTCTTTGAACAGTTCCTCACACGGTGATGGAGTTATGATTCACCTCTGATCTGAGGCTTTCCGTCTGTGACACAGTCGACACGTAGAAGATCAGGGCTGAAATCCTGTCGTGTGATCTCAGCTTAACCTGTCACGAGTTCATCGTCACAGCATCAGCGCTCACAGTCCTGTAAGGCTTTTGGTTTTGTTATCGTAGGGTCTTTCCACTTCCTGTCCTGCTCACCTGTTCTCCTCCGCTTCCCTCATCACCTGTCGTTCATCAGCCTCGTTAGCCTTCTCTCTCTCCCTTCTCATTCCCCTCACCTGTGTTTCTCCACCTGTACCTCATCCCCTCCTTGTCTGTTCCTTTGCTCTCAGCCCACGTTTATACATAGCAGGGTATTTAGAGAAACGAATATTTCCCCCCCTCCGTTTTCAAAAATAACATCGTGCACACAACATCGTTTTCAAAAAAGTTGTCATTTACATCAACCCGCATAAATACGCCGTCGAGCGCCATTCTAACTCTGCCAAACCTCTGGGCGGCAGTGTAGGGAGAAGGATGAAGCCATGCAAGCCATATCAGAGTCCTCAGAATCAACAACAACGAATAACACGAGCGACTTCCTGTTCCTTTCAAAACAAAGCGCTCACATGACGTTAAGCATTTTCTGGCGCATAGCCTAATGAGCGTGAGAAGCTAAAACCCCGTTTCTCCCAGCTGACACGACAACACATAACCGGAGTTTTTAGAAATAATCGTTTTCTGTGATAAAAACGGGGTTTTCGTGTAAATGAGAGGCCAAACCGCCTGGAAATATCTGCGTTTTCCCTTCCTGTAAACGGGGCTTCAGTGTGACTTTATTTCAGTCTTTATTTTTAGCTCCGCTTTGGTCTCACCAGCTCCTGAGCGACACCTCTCTCGCTCTGTTTAGCTGCTATGATTCCCAGCTAGCTGCTAACGAGGGATGCAACGATTATGTCAGTCCTCGGGTCTATACGTACCTCAGTGTTTGAATTGTTTTGCAAGGAGAATTAAAAAAAATATCTTAAATTCCTCTTTATTTCGCTTCTTAGCAACAACAATATGATATCTAATAAATAAACTTATATAAAAATAAAAAGGTGAGGACGCTCCCACACAGGGTTTACATGAAACGTCTTTAACAAACCGAAGCTCCTGTTACCTACGATACGGCACTCAGAGTCACCGTGACCTGGACGACCGAGAACCTCCATCAACATGACAAATAAAAACACTTTCAAATGTGAAAAGTGCACTTTAGTCCTGACAGCTCACAGCTGATAGAACAGATATAATCTGACAGAAACATGAATTCAAAAATAGCCGGTTGCTTTGCGTGTCTTCATTGAGATCAGGAATAATTAGTGTAAAGTTTGTGAGACGCCGCTGTTTTCTGGGTGGTGACGGTGCAGATGTGTTCTCATGTTTGAGAGCAGCAACGTCTCCGTCCACTGTTTTTGTTTTTGTTCCCTCATCGTTGATGAAGCCTCTTGGATGAGAGGTGAAACGTCTTCAAAGACAAAAACCAAATCCAGTTGCGTTCGATTCAATTTCCTTGAGATCATCGTTGTTTTCAACACCGAAAAACCAAAATGTCCCCTCAGCTAACACTGGAGAGAGACGTTGCTTCCTCCAACCGTTTCCTCTCCGCTCTGCTCGCCGTGCTATCCTACGCCAGCGCTGCCTCCACTGTCAGCACGTTATTAGCATGCTAACAGTCGCCCCTTTCAGATAGAAAAGGTGGCACATCTGCAGCAAGGTAAAGGCTGCAATGTGCCTCCTTGTCTGTCTAAAAGGGAGGTGTAATATTCCTCCTTTTCCAAACAGCCTCCACTTTTCCTCCTCTGGTCGGCGTCAACATGTGACGTGACGTGAAGCAGGAAGTTGGATGTGAAGAGAAGCAGGTCGAATTTGTCTTCAAAATAAGAGCTTTACATTGCACCCCATCGGAGTTTAGAACTGGGTTCTTAGCGGGGGGCTTTTAATTTGAAAGTAGCGACCGCTATTAGCTCGCCGCTACAACAACAAGCGGACAACCAAGACAGCTACAGAGAGCGAGGAGACGCTAGCATCTCCCGGATCTCAGCGGCTTTCCAGCTGCTCATCTTGGTGGATGAAGTGACGAACTGACTGCTGTGATCAGCTGTTTCCTGGTTTTAAAACTCCCGGCTGTGGGTGCGCAGCAGTGCACGTCATCCACACCTCCGCCCATCTCAGCATTTGCCACCACATTGCCGCCTCGGATTTACAGCAATGGAGGCGCAAATAAGTGTAACGTTACCCTCCGAGGGGCAAAACTGGTGGAACAAAACAGACCACCAGTTTGCCGCCTTCTGTCTAAATCCGCGGAGCGAGCCACCAAAAGGACGGCAGATTGGTGGCTTACTGCCCAGAATAAAAACGGCTAGTGATTAGCGAACTTAACAGCGTACTGAAGGGTGAAGCTACCTGCTGCACACAGAAACAGTGGAGATGTTGGGCTGTGAAAAACTTTTCTGTGTGTGCATCGCTACGAGCCACACCTTCCAGATAACACTCATCCAGAGGAAAAGCCAATTTTGAAATGCAAATGATTAATTAAATCAGAGAATCTCTGCACCACCTGCAGTGAAACCTGTCTGGAGGGGACCTTTAAGACCGAGCTGAGAAAGGCTGACGTTGTGGAGCATGACAGCGGTTCAGTAATACCTCTAATCCATCGGAGAGCTCAGCGCCGGAGCGACATGAGAACCAGTTTGGCTGATGATGTACAACCGAATATTGAAATAAGAAGGATTTTCATTATGCTCTTATCAGCGCCGCACGTGTCGCCGCCGCGTCACGAGAATCGCAGAGCAGTTAAAAAAAGGCAACAATCTGAGCGTTTAACATTTCAGGACGACAGATTAAGATACTCGGCTGTTAAAACGCTTCATGTCGATGTCACAGAGGAGGAGACGGCGTGCTGCGGTGCCGTCGCTCCATCCGCCCGCCGCCACACGGGCCTGTAACTCCTGTCCAGTTTCCATGGTGATAACTCTAAAGAATAGGCTGTATGTCTGAATGCTGTGTGTGTGTGTGTGTGTGTGTGTGCACCATGATATTTCATTACGTGAATATCCCTTTTAGTTTCCACTCTGATATTAAATCTTTCTGGATATTGACCAGATCACTCACACACACACACACACACACACACACACACACACACACACACACACGTAATTGTCCTGCTTTAGATTTGATCTCTAACCTCGTGATCGGTCGGAGAGTCGACATATTTTTTTGCGAGGAAACCACTGATTGCTTCAAAAACTATTCGAGACAATGAACGGCAGGAACGAGAAGAAGAATAAATAATCAGATTTGAGTTCATCCCTTCGTCTGTTTGTCTTCCTCCTCCTTCCAGAGAGGCCGAGAGGACGGCCATCTGTTTAAGTGCTACAGTCTCAAACAGCCTCTGAACTTGACCAGGCTCGTCCAATATTGATGTGGCTGAAAATGTGAGGCGACAAGAGATGAACTGCGGCCAGCTGTTGGCCTCCCGTGATATTTCCACAGCGGGAGCGAAGGATCGAGACGATATTGGAGGCCGAGGACCCGCGAAGATTCATCTGCGGCGATGAGACGTGAATATTGCAGAGGGATAATATACAGCTGGGATGAGATGGCGCGAGGCCAGAGCTGCGATACAAACGCTGCTGCGTGGAGCCGTACGTTATCGTCATTCTGCTCCGCCAAAATAAAAGCACTGATGTTGATGGAACGCGTCGCTCCACTTTAAAGACTCTCCGACAGAGCCGATGTGCAAAGATTTATTTTCTTCTGGTGGTGCTCGTGACATTCACCTGATATACAGGACACAGTTTAAATATAAATTCAGTTATTATATACTCCGATGGAAAATCTAAGAAGAAGTTTCACAGCATCTCCTGAACAACTGAAGCAGCTGGAGACGTGTTTTTAAAACGGGAAAAACAACCGAAAGAAGCAGGAGACGCCTACGCACATGTCGTCTTCAAAAAGCCCTGAGATCCCAAAGAAACAGCTCCTGAGTAACTGTACTGAATTCTGACTCAAAGATTTTCATTTATACTGCAGATCAGTTCCAGATATTGTTTTATAGTCCTTGATTGGCCCTAATAAGTCTGTATCGGCTCTAAACAGCCATGTCTTATTGTAAGACAGTAGATCCAAAAAGCATCACCCGTCTGGTGGTCAGAGCCTTTTCCCTGCAAACGTGGAGTTTTATGACGTACCGTATTTTTCGGACTATAAGGCGCACTTAAAATCCTTACATTTTCTCAAAAATTGACAGTGAACCTTATAATCCAGCACACCTTATGTCTGATTACTTGTTGTGCTTTCTGACCGATTTCATGTGGTACAATGCGCTCAAAAATCTGTTGAAATGTGTAAGTACGACTTACACGAAGCCGCTCCGCTCAATGGATATTCGGAGCATTACGGTACGCTGTGTCACTACCTGATCAGCCCGTAACAGGAGTCTACAAGACTGCCTGACTGTAATGTCTAAACTAGAAGTGCATTCATGTAAGGCAGCTCAGGCCCGGAGTACGTGCTAGCAACAATACACCAATCAGAGAACAGTATTTAGTACGCTTACCCCCACCACTTTTTATACGTAATAGAGTGGTGAAGTCCCGCCCTTCCGTTTCCGGTGCCTCAGACGCGAATTATTATGAACGAGAGTCAACGGAGAGATAAAAAATATTTTCTGGTCCCGTTTGAATTGTGCCATGAATTTCACATATGTTGTTTGTGGTTTTTAAAGATAATTTTCCATGCAAAGAAGACTACAATTTAGCGCAAAGAAGCTTGATAATGTTGTCGCTGCTCTCGACATGAATGATATACGTCACCACCCGCACTCGGAACTCTGAAACAGACATGGCGATCTCTCTGCTCCACTTCACCGCCTTTTTCCAAAGGGATCATCTGAAGGGAACCGAAAGAAAGAACAGCCGTTTCTGCTCGAATGAGGACATTCAGGAACAAAACACACCGGCATCTTGAAATACAGGGACTTCGCCTGCGGAGGGAAAGGTTGATGACGTGACGTCACATACGCGACATGTAGTCTTTCTCATTGTGTTTTCTCTACAGCCTTTAACTGAACAATTGCACAATAAACTGTCAAACTCTTGACGTGAAAAAAAATATCATTTAAACCCACAAACAACATTTGTGTAATCCAAGGTATATAACGGCAAATAATTACTTTCTGTCCATTCAATCCCATGTATATTTTACAATCTAAAAGGTCCCATAGGGTCCAGCGGAAGGGGCGGGACTTCGCCACTCTATACGTACTGTGCTTCAACATTATACTACAGTACATTTGTGTGTATGTAAAAGGACCCCAAAAATCGCTCAGCTGTTAAACTCAGACACTGAAGATGAAGAATTCGATGGATTTGTGGAAGAGGAATGAATCAATAAGTGAGTGTATTTTTCTGTACCGGTATTTGTTGTTACAACTGAGTTGAATGAAGTTTGATTTACCCGACTGTGTTGTTTTGCTTACAATCCGATGCTCCTTATGGCCCGAAAAATACGGTAAATAAAATTATAAAGAGTGTAATCAACCAAAATAAGTTTGATTCCTAATTGGTGTCGAAAAATTATAAGTCTGTGGTCCGACCGCTCACACACACACTGAGGTCGGAGGTCGAGCCCTGATGCCGGAGCTGAAGAAGCAGCAGACCCTGACCGGGTCGTGGATCTCCAGCGATCCTCCGCCTGTCGCTGATGAAAGGAGGTCGCTCACGTTAGATGTTCTGGCTGATGCACAGCACGGCGCTGCAGGCAGCCCGTTAGCTCCACTGGCCTCATTCTGGGTCCGCAGAGAGCCGGAACACGAGCGAGGAACTTTAAGAAGCGGCTTTTATTTAAGTTAAATAAAAAAGCTTCCCTCTGCTGAGAGCGAGGGAGCATCAAGCCCCACTAAGCTCCGGCCGTTTAATTTGATTTAACCGTTTTAATGAAGAGACCTTTTTGAAGCATATTGTTTTACTGCTGCAGCACTCAAGCCCGGCCGGCTCTCGTGTCCGGTCCTGCTCGCCCTCTTTAACAGTAAATGCTGCATTTAGGGACTCTTAAGAGGAAGCTGATTTATTACAATACTGGAGCTTTCTATGTTTGACCTGCATCAGCTGCAGCTTTAACGCATTTAAACTCTCCTGTTCTGCTGAACAGAGGGACTTGATTATTATTTCCAGAGTGTATTTTTGTACAAACACGTTCTTATCATTAATTAACTGAGAGAGAAGCTGTTTCCTCTCACTCTCTGAGGCGGCGGGAAGAATTCAGGCACTTATATTTTCAAAAATCTGAATTTTAAAGGCTTTTACAGCGGCGATATCTGATCAGGTGGCTTGTAACTGAGCGGTGAGGCGTCTCGACTTTAGCTCGATGTCGGCGTTCAGATCCTCTCTCCACCTCTGCCCGTCACCGGTCCACCCATGTGCAGCTGAAGCTCCGTCGTTAATGCAACCCGAACACTTGGTGCACCTGCTCTCCACGCCTCGTACGCGTCTCCCCCGCCACTTGTGGCGAGCACCTGAAAGGCTTTTACTGTGAAGTAGCGAGTCACCAAGGTCAGAGACTAACTGCTTCCTCAAAAATCGCTCTCCTCCTGCAGACACGTTGGTCCTTTCTGTGCAGATCAGAGGGAGCAGCTGGTTGCATCAGGTTCAGGTTTGCAGCGCTGCTTTTCTGAGTAACATAACATCGCTCTCGTGTGAAAAACCACCGGTGCTGGTGTCATCTTGTTCCCCGTGTCCGGAAAAAATATTAATCTCAATGCACATCGTTCACAATGTCTGACATCATCAACCAGCAGCATTAAAAACAAAGAAGCTACAGTCTGAGTTAGTCGCACCTGAAAACAGGTTTGAAAGGATTATTGCACAGTGGACAGCGATATAACCAGAAGCATCACGGTCTGTTTCATCATGAGGCAGTCTGATGTGAGAGGGACAGAAGAAGAAGAAGAAGAAGAAGAAGAGGAAGAGGAGGAAGAGGAGGAAGAGGAAGCCAGCTGTCAGCAGGCAGCCTACACTAATTAATTAGTACGACTGCTGATTCATTCTTTGAGCCTCACGAACCATTCAGACATCACACTGTCCTCCTCTGTCAGGAGAACGCTGCTCGGATCCACTTCTGTTAGAACTTTTTTAAATATCCAGCTTTTTTTTATACCAGAGAATAAACAGGAGGCGCCTGATCGCAGGGTTGGAGGTTTGAATCCCACCTCCAGCTCCCACTGCAACCTTCATACAGCTACGACTACACACAGAAAAATAAAGGTGCTAACTGGAACCAAAAATGGTTCTTCGGAGTGATGCCATAGAAGAACCATTTTTAGTTCCACAAAGAACTTTTTTTCTTTTTGTCAAGTTAGTTTTGTCAGTTTGTTTTTTGTTTTTGTTTTTTTGGTCAGTGCGTTGACAGTGTACATGGTATGATTTTGTATGTAACTGCCTGTTTCCATTATATAAAAAAAAAAAAGAACCTTTTAGCAAACGGTTCTTTAAAGAACCCCCAAAGGTGCCTCAAAGAACCATCAAATGGTTCTTTGAGGCACCATAAATGGTGCTTCAAAGAACTTTAGCAGAAATAGGTTCTTTAAGGAACCATTTTCAAGAAAGTTCTGGTTCAGTAAAGAATCTATTTTAAACAGTTCTTCAGTAATTTTTCAGAATAAATAAATCTTTGAGCGTAGAACACATTAGAGGGTCATAAATTGATGCCTGATATTTATTGTATTTATTTATCTGTTGGACATTTTTTGTATTTATTTGTTTCCACAATCAGTCAGCCAACCATTAAACTAAACTAACGATCAGCTGATCAACAGAAAATGTATTGACAACTATTTTGATAATCGGACTTAATAATCGTCTAAGTCATTTTTAAGCAAAAACAAGTAAAATGTCAGAAATTGCGGGGTGCCGTTTAGCTCACTTGGTAGAGCGGGCGTCCCATGTACAGAGGCTAAGTCCTCGCTGCAGTGGACCTGGGTTCGACTCCCGGCCTGGGACCCTTTGCTGCATGTCACTCCCCCTCTCTCTCCTCCCATTTCCTGTCACATCTTCAACTTGTCCTATCAATAAAGCCATAAAAGGCCAAAAAAATACTTAAAAAAAAAAAAATGTAAGAATTGCTGCATTTCTGGGTCTTAATTGAGAAAATAATCTGCAGATTAATCGATTAATGAAAATAGTCAGTTGCATGCTACCTTTAGTTCTTTAAAGAACCACATTAAGTCTGTGAAGAACCATCCCCTATATAAAAAGGTTCTTCAGTTGGTGCTGGTTCTTTAAAGAACCATTTAAGAACCATTATTTTTCTGTGAGTGTGGATATCTTTCTACACAATTAAATCCTTCTGGGAGGATCTACAGTCAGAATATCTTAAAGTGGGCTCGAACAGAACGATGTGTTTCCACCGGCGGTGTTTCCGCTTGAACTTGATGAGATTTGAACATCTGTGGGTGGTTCTATTGTCCTTGTTTGTTCAGCGCTCGTGCTAACTACTCAGTATTTATTACAGACGCGCTGCTGGCAACACAAAATGCATCATTCCCCGGGTGGCAGAAGACATCTCATCCGAGGAGACCTCGGAGACGGTGGGTGTTTGAGACTCGCTGTTGTTGCTTCGGCGTGTCAGCCGGCGACGACGAGGAGCACAAACGGGTCTATTTATGTGAACGTGTGACAGATTTTTTATTTTACTTTAAAGAATAAATGTGCTGCCAGGCATTAGGGAGCCAAATTAAAATGTGCTTCACAGCAGTTTCTATAAAATGAGCCTTTTTTTCTGCCAACAGGTAGCAGGTTGTGTTCTCTTCACAGGGCCGGAGCTGGAAAAGAACATTGTGTTTTCAGCCGAGAAGCCTTTCCCTCCTCGCCTCGCTCTAACTAACAGCTCTGCAGCCACATCAGTTTGATGGTCAACTTTATTAAGATGAATGAATCTCATCCGCGTGACGCCTGCCTCTCATTTTACTGCAGGATCGGCGGCGATGGCGGCGGCGCCTCTTCAGGTGCCCGGCTGTCACCTTGGCTGGCCCGACAGGATCTCTCCCTGGAGGTCACCTTGACGGGGGGGATGGAGGTTCACAGTCCCGGTGCAGAAACGTTTTGTTACCCTGACAAAACTGCTGCAGCATGACTCAGTTCCACCGTCCGTCCGTCTGTCTGCCTGCTGCACAGCGTACCCGGCAGGATGTACAGTAATAAATCACGCGAGGAAAACAAGCGGCGAGAATGAAGCGGAGGTCAGCAACCTCAATGTTTCCCTGCGACAACACGCGTTTAAAATTCACTGATACGATGAAGGATCGGAGGTGCAGAAGATGTCCTGCAGTGATTTAGGACAAAAGCGCAGCGCTGCATCTGTTCTTTAAGCCCCGCAGGATCCAGTCGGGGAACGATTACGAGCCTCGGTTTGGACTCAGCTTGATCATTTAGATCCAAATGAGCAGAAAGCAGATTAACGGTCGACTGTTAATCTGCTATTCTCAGCAATCACATTAGAAGGTTTTTGGTTTAAAGTCAATTATTTTAGCCCCCCCGCAGGGACGGCAGGCAGGACGGGGCTGCTGATGTTTCGGTCTGAAGTCCACCAGGCTGTTTGGCTATAGGTCGACTATTTTTTATATCAGCAAGGGATTAAATTGGGGATGAGTTATGAAAGTAGTCGTGTCATGTTTCAGTTTGTGGTTCTCTTATTTCCTGTTCTTCTTATTTCCTATGTCACTTGGACGTTTTTGTTCACTATGGTGTGTTTCTGGTTTTTGTTCCTGACTTCTCGGTTTTTGGATCGTATTATTTTTGGTTTTCAGCATTTTATCCAAGCTTGTTTTTTGCTCTCAGCCTGAGCGTCTTGCATTTTGGTCCTCATGGTTTTTGCAATCGATACCGATCGACCGAAAGAGAGTTTCCTGTCAGCTCTTTACTGCCTTTCAGCTCATTGTTTTGGTTTTACAGTCTGTTAAAACGTGTGTTTTTGGTTCAGTCGACTCCACTGGTGCAAAAACGACCGAAAAGTCGAATCAAAAATAAAGATATCGTATTAAAATATTGGTTTGTGAAAGTGGAAAGTCTCTAAGTATCTGATGTAAAGTGTACTTAAGCATCAGAAGTACAACTTGTATATTATGGATTGAGTTGCTTATCCAATATTCAGCATTTTCTTGTAATCTGATCGATGTTTTTCCAACATTCAGTTGCATTTAAAGTTAAAAACGTGCTCCTTTGGCTCTGGTGCATAAATCTCCTGTTTATCATTTAACTCTCGTTGCTAAATAAGTCAAAATAATCTCTGAACTCGACTCTCTTCCCATAAAAACACTGCATAATATTGCAGATGTATCTCGAGCTCTGCGGCGAACATACATTTACCCAATTAAATGTGATGTGGGTCGACTGTTCAAACAGCTCGCGTCATATAAAACTGCATTTGATCAGTTGTGAGTCAGAGTTAACATGGGAGGAGGAGTGTGTGCGCAGGAAATCTGTTTATATATGTGTGTTTGATGCCTCAGTTTTTTTTTATTCTATTTATTCTCTCGTTCCCGTCCTCCGCCTGATCTAATAAGGCGGGTGAGGGAGGTCGGGAGGTGTGGGTGGAGATCAGCGGTCCTCTCCAAGCTGCTGTATTTACTAAATCCCTGCCAAACTCAGTCAGATTCACTCAGTTACAGACGATGAAGACGTTCCTCTGCTTCACGATCTCGATCAAAACAAAGAAACAGAGACGAGGGTCCGTCTGGAGGAATTAACACCCGGAGTCGAGACGATGACAGACGGGAGGAGAGCTCAGAGAAGACTTTTTAACTTGTGGGATTAAAAAGGTGATTTCTCTTCTGTAATGTCGTCTGCTGACTGGAGCCGGAGGGGAAATGTTCTTAACTTCATGAACGTAACACTGAAGAACCAGAGTCTCTGCTGAGTGCTGAGTTTCAGACAATCAGATGCACACGTCCTCGATGCTGCTGTTTGCTCATTTATTGCTAAATTTACAGTAAAGTAATCTGGCTGTTTTGGGGCCAATGAGCACAAATGATCCTCGACAAAGGCGGTAATGTTCACTCTCTAGCCGTTTTTATTCTGGGCAGTAAGCCACCAATCTGCCGTCCTTTTGGCGGCTCGCTCCGTGGATTTAGACAGAAGGCGGCAAATTGGTGGTCTGTTTTGTTCCACCAGTTTTGCCCCTCGGAGGGTAACGTTACACTTATTTGCGCCTCCATTGCTGTAAATCCGAGGCGGCAATGTGGTGGCAGATGCTGAGATGGGCGGAGGTGTGGATGACGTGCACTGCTGCGCACCCACAGCCGGGAGTTTTAAAACCAGGAAACAGCTGATCACAGCAGTCAGTTCGTCACTTCATCCACGAAGATGAGCAGCTGGAAAGCCGCTGAGATCCGGGAGATGCTAGCGTCTCCTCGCTCTCTGTAGCTGTCTTGGTTGTCCGCTTGTTGTTGTAGCGGCGAGCTAATAGCGGTCGCTACTTTCAAATTAAAAGCCCCCCGCTAAGAACCCAGTTCTAAACTCCGATGGGGTGCAATGTAAAGCTCTTATTTTGAAGAAAAACTGCGAAAAATGTCCCATAAGGAATGAATGGGACGGGGTCAAAAAAGTCGCAAAATCATCGACGTTTTTCAAACATCTCCTGCTCTGGCAGACTTTGACCTAGAGACACCATTCAAACTTTAAAATGTAGGCACAAGTCTTATCTATTTGAGTTGTATTTGAACTTTCTTTCTACGATGTTCAGTTTTTGAACGGTGACCCTTAATTGATCGTGAGTGATTTCGAAAAAATTCAGGATTTTCAATGAGTGTGTATTGCGGAATGTTCGCGCAGCACCAACTGGCAGAGTGGGGGAGCCTGAAAAAAACTCTCCGAAAATGTTTCTTTAGATGACGATCCTAGCCACAGATTTCACACTACAATAGTGATATTTTCCAAGAACGTAGCCACACTTGTCTTCTGTCTGGCAACGTGTCCACTTTATCGGGAGGATGTACGGTTTTTGAATTATCTGCGTCTAACCGACACAAACTCCAGCAACTGCCCCATAAGCCCCAATGTTAAACGGGAAGAGGATTTTCTCTTCACGCCCAACTTCCTGCTTCACGTCACGTAGATAGACAAGGCGGCACATTGCAGCCTTTACCTTGCTGCAGATGTGCCACCTTTTCTATCTAAAAGGGGCTTCTGACTCTAAGTGGATGACCTGATGTGACTCAGGTAGGAACACGGTGTTTCCTGTGGTGCCACCATCAGGTCAAACTAAATATATCTTGTTAAATAACAAAATTCTCCATTTTTGTGTAATGAGCATTAAAGCTGCTGGTGTAGCTAAAGAATTCTCGCTTTTTAAGATGATGAAAATTGTCACGACGGAGCACTTTCATTAGCCCGAGTCTACATTCTGTGTGCGTATACGCTGCTAATTACAGGATTACAGCGCCTGTTCCCGTCTGTCTTAGCAAAAGATCCTGAACCGCTGCGAAGAATAAAACCAGACGACGGAGGCCTTAATCTAAACGAACAACACGCAGCTCTTTATTATATCTATAAATAACGAGGAGGTGTTCTTTAAAATAGCAATTTAAACACGGCGGTGCTATCGTTCATGCACCAACAGGCCTAATTATTCTGAATCGAGGTCAAGGAGGAGAGAACACATCCCGCTGCAAAACAAAACTTCTCTGTTTTTCCTCTCCCAAACTTTTTTTTTCCTGCCTCTCTTCACCCGCTGACAGACACAGCTGACATTAGTATTCTGATGCAGCCTCCTTCGAGCAGCGTTCGGTGCCAGCCACTTAATTTGTCATTTATTGCTCCATGACAACTGAAGTAATTGAACCTCTTGCCCACGGACGAGATCTGCCCGCCTTCGTGGACGTTTTTTCACCCATTGTGGCAAAATAAGGAGCGCAGATCTAATTTTACGGGGCGATGAGATGGTTCGTATGTACCCAGGCTGTGCTGTGTTTACTGAGCCCCAGTAAAGGGGTTAAAAGAGGATAAAAACAGGAGAGCGGAGGGTATAAATAGCTCCCAAAATCAGGGAGCGATGACGAGCCTGTGGTTCTTTTTCATTAAAAGTTTTATTAGAATACCTGACTTTAGGAAACAGGAAGAAACCTAATTGGACAGCCGGGGATCCATCTGTGTTCATCTCAAACATCATGAACCTGGAAATAAAAACACAGTGTGTATCTACGGTGTGTGTAGCGGTACATGGAGGAAATTAATGAATATACGTTAAAGGTCCACTGTGTCGTGTTTTCAGTACTTTATGACCTCAAATCAGCGTCTTCATTCATAAATAAGTCCTCATTGGTGTAAAATGATCTCTGCCAACAATCTCACTTCTCCTCCTGAGGGAAGAATCACTTCTCTGTATTTCCATAGGACGGGCGAGCTCTACGGAGGCTTCCATGTCCTTCCGCTCTATAAAAAACGATGAACTGGTGAGAGGGACAAAAAGCTCTACGTGGTACAGATAAGGCTAAAGGCGTTTTCACTCAGAGCCAGCGTGACTGTGGAACGGAGGAGGAGCTTAGCCAGACGCGCTCGTCAGCTGCAGTTTGAAGTCTGTTTGAAATAACGTACCTCATCACCCGAAACTAAACTTGATGAAGTGCTGTTTGAAGACATGTTGTTGTCACAGCTTCTTGAATCTTGACACATCCCGCCTGCCGTAGTTCCAACAGGCTGCAACGCACGTTTGAAGACGCGAGGCGCTAGAGAGCAGAATTCGTTTGGATGCACAATAACATTTAACCACGAGATGGGAGAAATAATTCCACAGAGTGTCTTTAAATAAATTCAGCAGTTTAATATTCATAAACTGCAAAGATGTGTACCCAAGTATTTTGGATGGAGCCGAAGATGAGGCGTACTGTATATTGATGTGTCAATGCTAATTTTCATTTATATGAAAGAATTATACAATGAAATTCAAGTTAATTCACTATGTAAAACAAAATAAAGAAATGCAGAATTCACTAAACAATGCATGTGTGTAGATACTAAATCAAAGAGAATTAAGGCAGTCTAGAAGTCGAGGAATATCAATTTCCTGCCTCATCTTCCCAGTCAGTCGTTTCTCAGTCCGTCTTCCAGATGTTAGCGCCAAAACTCCGGCAGTGTCTGTTGTAGACAGTGTGGAAGGTCTGTGATCCAAATCAGGACTCAGCTGCAAAGAAAACCTTCAAAAGCGAAACGCTGAGATTCGAGAGCAGGCACGTGTTTGGTTTGTTGCACACCAGATAGATGTAATCTCGTTCTCGTGTGTCTCGACAGAAATACTCAGCCTCGTTCCTCGGCTCGCTGCGCACGCTATTCCACAACTTCAGACTGTTTTTTTGAACTAATTCCTGACGTGGAATCACATCAATGCAGCGCTACAGGTACGCTGTTATTTTCCAACTCACACTGGGGAGAGACGACGTTTATTAAAGCGCTGCCGCCAAAAAAACCCACCTGAACACCGGGGAAATGACTGAATCCTGTCAGCGATCTGCTCTTTGGATGCTGGATGATATCCTGCTTCTCATCATCGACGCTGCGTCCTGTGATGTAAAGGATCTCCTCTCTCATACATGTGCTCGTCGTTACCGGGTATATCTCCCCCCCGAAAACACTGATATATTATTTATATTCCTACATATCTGTCTGTTAAATGCTCCGGCAGGTTGAAGAGTCCTTCTCATCTGAGTCGAACTGTGAGGTGAACTTTGTTGTTATCGTATTAGGAATCCTCTGGAAACTAACGTGTCTCCTTCAGCCGTCATTGTGTCGCCGCTATATTTAGTAACTGGCATCGCAGGTTACACACCTCCACGTGAACGGCTTCATTAGTGTAACACAACACTCGGCTCCGTCCCTTCTCCTCTCGACTGGGTGAGAACGAGGCTCCAAATGTTTTATCTCAAGTGATAAAACTTAGCGAAGCTTCACTAATTCTTACGGAGATGAAGCCAGTTTCGATCATCACGTGCGGCTTTAAGACGAGAATATGCAAACGCTCGTACAGTTAAAGCAGAACGTGTCGCGGACCATCTCCCGCAGTCATTTAGCCGATTGTATTTCAATCTGTTCTTAATGTGCGCTGAGTGTTTCTACATCTGCTTCCCTCGGTCCAAATCCCCATCCAGTTGTAATTTGATTGCTCAAGATGCATGACGACACGAATGGAGTCAACACAGAACCAGTTTACTTCACAGTCGATATGCTGTTTTCACAGTCAACGCTACGTAGAGCGAGAGGATGACAGAATGATTAAGAGTTGCACACTTGGAAAGGTCGAGGGTCGTCAAAATCAATCAACGAGTTTCTGTCCGTGTGAACGTTCACAATGTTTAATATCAATCCAGCTGTTAGTTCTTGAGAACAACGGGTCGGTCGGACAAACAGACGGACAGAGATGATCCATTTTTGCAGAAACTACTAACTGTAAACAGTAAATGGTTCAGTGAGAGATGAGTCTTGCATGTCTCTCAAACTTTTTACTGTTCACCACATCAGAAAATGTTCTGCAGTATCTCCGTGATGATCGATGTCGAGTCGTCTTTCCTTGTTGTGCACCAATGTCGCTTCAGCAGCGATGCTAACGTAGCAGCTAGCACGCCCCTGCTCACTAGTCGGACCAGCCTTCTTTAAAGCAGAAGTAAACTCATGTTTCACCAGTTAAATGCTCTTAATGTGAAGCTGCAGCTGTAGGAAATGAAAGAAAACACGGCGATCTACGGACAGAGAGCATCTGTGTTACTGGTAGCTGAAACAAATATATTACAGGAAAGACACAATTCATTTTAGGTATCATTTCAGTTTAAAGACACACTGTGGAATTATTTCTCCCATCTAGTGGTTAAATGTTATTCTGCATCCAAACGAATGCTGCTCTCTAGCGCCTCGCGTTTTCAAACGTGCGTTGCAGCCTGTTGGAACTACGGCAGGCGGGATGTGTCAAGATTCAAGAAGCTGTGACAACAACGTGTCTTCAAACAGCACTTCATCAAGTTTAGTTTCGGGTGATGAGGTACGTTATTTCAAACAGACTTCAAACTGCAGCTGACGAGCGCGTCTGGCTAAGCTCCTCCTCCGTTCCACAGTCACGCTGGCTCTGAGTGAAAACACCTTTAGCCTTATCTGTACCACGTAGAGCTTTTTGTCCCTCTCACCAGCTCATCGTTTTTTATAGAGCGGAAGGACATGGAAGCCTCCGTAGAGCTCGCCCGTCCTATGGAAATACAGAGAAGTGATTCTTCCCTCAGGAGGAGAAGTGAGATTGTTGGCAGAGATCATTTTACACCAATGAGGACTTATTTATGAATGAAGACGCTGATTTGAGGTCATAAATTAACCTTTAAAACAGCCAAAATGAAACTAAGACAAACATGAACTGTATCAGCAGCTGCATGACGGGTCGAAGAGACTTTCTGATGGAGGATGTAGCAGCAAAGAAACGATATTGGTTCGTGGTGACAGAGGTCAAAGTCTCGAGGTTACAAAACACAGAGAAGGAGAGAAGAATCCACTTTCTGGAGAAGCAGGTGGAGGATTTCTGAGCTGCACACAGGGATGAAGGATGAAAAACATCTCCGTCAGCAGGCTGGTGGCTGCATCGAGCTGGACGCCGACTCCACGGAGCAACAGATGCCTTTCTTCAGTCTAAAAGGATTGAAGAGCGCGACAACAACTCCGAGGCGTGTCGCCCTCCCCCCTCGGCGAGAGAGCGAGCAGCACAAACCAGCCGCAATAATAAGGTTTGTGAACAGAAAGCATAAAAATTCACTGCGAAGGCAAAGAAAGAGCCGAAGGGATCAGAAGTCCACCTGAATGAACAGCGAACTACACAAGATGTGGACTGTGGAAGCATTAATTCAATGTTTTGTGTGTATATGCAATGAAAATGAATGCTTTCACATAAAAAGGCTCATCTATAAACCTTCAGACTCTCCTGAAGGATTCTCTGAATGATTCTCCACGTGCAGTTATTCCCTCATAATGGAGAAAGTCCCGTCAAGGACTCGGAGAATTCAAACATTCCTCTGCCAGAGAATCTGACATTTTGGACTCGGAAAACAATCCTGAAAGCCTCGAGGAGTCATCACAGGTTTACTCGTTTGGCACGTCTCCGTCCTTGATGTGAATCACCTCAGGAAGACTAATTAGCCACGTGGACTTGGCAGCTTCAGTATAATCAGCAAAGGTGAGAAGTACAAAAGATGTGAACTGACTCATCTCGTCTGGAGTGACGGGATCAGAGTCTGGTGTCGGTGTAGAAACACTCAGTCAGAGCAGGATTACATCCTCCGAGCTGTGCGGAGACGCAGCTAATTGTTTTCGTCACAGCGAGCTAATTGTCTGCGTTTGGGTCAATGATGAGGCGTTTTGTTCTCCACGGGACTTTTTTTTTTTCCCCCAGAAGCAGCGCCGACTCGAGCCGGAACGTGTTGTTATAGAAACACAGAAGAAGAAGAAGAAGAAGAAGAAGTGGAGATTTGATTTGACGGTTTTTGATTTTTGCCTTAATACGAGCGAGGGTCCAAGGACGGCCGTGTGGGCGAGCACTTCCATTCAGAGTGAAATGTCTCAGCGACTATTAGACGGAACGCCGTGACATTTTGTACCAACGCTCATCGTCTCTGAAAGAGGATTTTTTTTTCTGACTCAACCTCCAAAACCACAATGAGGCTCAAATATTTGTTTTCCACTGAAGGATGCGAGCAGAATAGCAGGAATTTCCACTCAATTGCAATTGTGTTGTGAATGCGTCATGAGCTCTGCAGTGTCGTCTGTCAGACTTACAGCTCACGTACACGAAACGTAAGCGGGGCGGGGCTTAGTGTTTTAGCTGCTACACCAGGCACGTACGTGACGCGACCGTCGTGCTGCTGTGCACTTTATGTATCTCAACACATTTTTACATCCCTCCTGTAAAGATGGATTGACAGGACTTTTTTCACAGGTAATTTGGTGGCTATGTCGGGTTTGCTAGTGCAGATTATATTAACTGCAGTGTTTAACTACACGATCATGGATCCACATCGTACAATGTAAAAAACAAACCCCATAATGTTGCACTGCAGCTGGCTTTGCCTCTGGTACATGAGACATTTATTTTAATCACTATTTTAAACGTAATATATTCGTTTTATACACAGTTCTCTGTAGTTTTTTGGGTCATTCCATGAAATCGGTGCCTTTTGTGTCCCCAAGAAATTATCAGTCATAAAATTACAGTAACAACAAACAAAGATGTAATTTGAAAGTATAACATTACCATGTCTCCTCTCCTCAATAAAACATCATATTAAAATCAATTAAATATTATTTTAAATAATAAAAATGCTTTTTAAGCTGATGAGGGTGAGGTTTTTGGCCTGTCCCTCACTGTTGTTGTTGTACGTCGGCAGGACTTTTAATTTGTAAAATGTTGGCAAAATGTTAAAATGTTCACATTTACATATTGTTTTAAGTATGATCTTATTGTGAAACAGTGTTTTTGGTAAAAATATATATTAATTGTAATAAATATTTACCAATTTACATTCAAAGTACATAGCATGTGCTTTAGCTAACATTTGTTTTAGCTAGCAATGGGCAAATTAGCTTGAAATGGTCAACCCTGTTACTGTCAACCCTGTTACCTTTCCAGTAACAGGACTTGACTAAAACAGTTATAAAATATGAAATTCCATAGCTGAGATGGCACAATATAATTTCTTGTCATTTTAAACTGTCTTTAATTCCTGGCTACTGAAAAAAATAGCAATTAAATATAATTCAAATTTTAATTTTTCAAAGTTGAAAAGGCACCGATTTCATGGAATGACCCTTTTACCTGTTGGAGGGCCGCGTAGCCACGCGTGGAGGAAAAAGAAAGACCCGGCGCAACAAAGAAGAGTCGATGTCGCGCAACTGCCGCTGGAGTACGTGTCGCTCACATGGTCGTTGGACGAGCTTCAACTGACTACAATGGCCGCGACGCAAAACGTGTGTCGTTCCCAGTGTACTTGAGCTCTTAGAGGAATCGTACACCTGTGTGACTTCTCAGTTTCCTTCTAAAAGAGCTTCTTGTATGTGACACAAACAGATGTATTCTGGGTCGCGCACGCGTCAAGTTCAAAGTCACGGTCATTGTTTCAGTTTCATTCCAGTTTACGACAAGCTGGACGACCGACAACCTTCACCACCAGACTGAAGATGAATATAATTGTGTTGCTGCAGCTGAAGTCAGCTCACTGAAGCAAAAATTAAAAAGTGACAGTGTCCAGATAACCTGACTCTCTCCAGATGAATTTGGTTCCGCCTCGCTCCACTCATCCATCTGGGATCGCTCCATTGGAGATGTGTTTCAGAAGGCTGGGCCTTATCAAAAATCCTTGCATATGATTGGATAAACCACTTGTCTGTCATCTTTATTGACGTGCTACTTCAACCACTCACATCGAAACCAACCTGTGACGTCGATGAGAGCGACGTTCTTTTAACGAACAAATATTGGGTAGATTGGACGACACGGATGAAACAGCAGCATCAATGTTGACGCTTGCTTCCTCGATGCGAGCCGGCATTGTTGTCTGAATCAAAACAGTCGCTTCTCCGCTACGTCACATCTATGAAACTCCCGCCCGGCGGTCCTGATTGGCTCGACCATAAAATCTGGTGCCGAAATCCCTCCCAACGGGAGCGATCCCAGATGGATGTGAGCGGAGCTAGGCGGAACGAAATGCATCTGGAGAGAGTCAGGTTAGTGTCCAGGAAGAAGCAGGCGGAAGTAAAACTTGTATTCATCACCAAAAATCCCTATAAAACGTAAAAGTGGCCTCCATCATGTGACCCACTTTCACCTGGACCCATTCAGAGTCGCTGCCTCTCCTCTGTGTCTGTTGAAGATATAAACCTGGTGGGTTCACGGCCTCCTGCACAGGGAGGATTCACCACACCGTCGACAGTGTTCGACGGACATTCACAGATCGTCTCCTTTTAAAAGCAAACACGGAGCGTTTTCCACTTTCAGCGTGAGTCAGCGTGGACGACAGGAGGTGAGAGGCGCCGTCAGAGGAGGACAGCTCTCATTATAGCCTCGTTAGACGGAGGACAAACTGGGCTTTCATTTCTAACGACGCTCACAGAATCACCTGAATCCTCACAAAGCCTCAGCTCAGGATGCATTCAGACGCTCCCACTTTATTCCTGCGCTTCAGTCCTCATCATGCAAATGCTCTCGGACAGTAGAACCGTTCCACAATGACGGTAAACATCTGTTCTCATTGTACTGCGGCCTAAGTCTCATCCGTGTCCAATGGCTGGAGACGATCCCGGTGGACAATCCTCCAGTTTACTGCACACACACACACACACACACACACACACACACACACACAGAGACTCACACAGACTCACACCTACAGTACGAGTGGTTTGGAGTCACCTGGCTCGCTCGCCGTCGGGGATCGTGTGGGTGTTTTTGTGCGTCTGTGAGAGTCATGTATGTTGTCGTGCATCGCTGAAAAACAAGCACCCTTTTTCCGTTAATGTTCAGCGTGACGTCTGTTTATGTAACGCGGAGCTGCACTTGTGATCTCAGCAGCTGCATGTGGACGAAGCTCCGCTGTTTGCTCTCCTGTTAATGTTCCTATCTGCAGCCATCAGACGGTGAGTCAAACACAGGTGGAGGTGCAGTAATACCCACACAAACCTGCTCGCAAACAGGCCGATGAGTCCAGCGGTGGAGGTGAAAGCTGTTTTTTTTGCGGGGGCGCAGCATGTAGAAGTCATCTGTCAGATGTGCCATCATCACCGCCCTGCAGGCTGTGCAAATACATTCAGATTCAAACACACAGTTGTGTTTGTCTGATATGGCTTTTCCACAAATAAGGATGCAAATCTCAAGTAATTTAACCCATAAGCTGCCTTTACAATCAATTATCAATCATTAATAACACATTTTTCCTTTTACAAAACTGTTTAAATCACTGACATGATCTGAGTCTGGTGTCAGATCACAGTCGGCTACTTTAGGAGCTAAAAGAGCAGATAAAAGTCAAAATAAAGTTATTGAATTTTCAATTTAAATTATGTTTTTCAGAAAACTGCTGGTTCAACTTCTGTAGATTTACGCTCCTATCTGTGTTTTGCTGCTTAGTTCTCACAGCAGCTTCTGGTATTGAAGCTTCCTTGTGGATTTACGCACTTCTGCATCCTCATCAGCAATCATCGATCACAGAGAAGTTCAGGAGAGACACAAACTTCCAGAGAGCAGCGACCTAACGAGTCGGGGAAACGATGAACTGCTTCAACACGTCTCACTCACGTATACGTCACAATCTTATCACTGTAAACAGACACTATACCGTATTTCACCAATTAATCGCCGGGCCACAAACAGCCGCCTGGTTCTTTTAAACGCCTGGGGTCAGCAGCCTTTTTGCGTATTAAACGCCCACCCGAATAACCGCCGGGGCGATTATTTGCATTATTTCTGCAGAAGTAAACAGTCGGCACTTCCGTTTTCTGTCAAAATAAGAGAAGTAGCTAACGTTAGAAAAGGGTGTACCGTAATCTTAGCTGGCCGACTGACTCTTATTCTGACAAAAAACAGGAAGTGTCAGAGAGAACGATGCAGCGCGAGTTTAACGCCCCACCTTCACACAGCGGAGGACAGGTCAACACGGAGGAGAACGGACAGCAAATGGACATAAATGATAACGTAAGAAGGAAGAAAAATAAAAAGTATGACGCTACGTTTAAGCTTGGAGCTGTGAAATACAGCTGTCATCACAATAATGGCCTGGTGCAGGTCTGTGTAGAAATAAATAAAGGCCTAAAGCTGAGTTGTTGCTGCTATTCAAACGCCTGGGCTATTAATTGGTGAAATACGGTATGTTTGTGACCCTTTGGCTGTTCTAACTAGCTCATCCACCTTCAGAGAGGTAAAGTCTGGAGCGCTCAGGAGGTTCAAACTAAAGTCCACAGTTAGAAAGCCTCCATTTATTTCATGAAGCTCTTACAAACACTGACGCTGCGTGCTGACGTGAAGCTGCACAGCCTCGCCTCTACAAAGACAGACTGCTGATTAATCTCATGTATTACTCTTTAATCTTACAGTAAAGAACAATAACAGTCGTCCTGCAGCCTCAGTTTATATCGTACGTCACACGTTAGCTCAGCAGAACCGACAGCAGCTGCGTTCAGGAAAGCAAAGTCCTGCAAGCTACTTTAAGTTGAATTCAGCCGACGAGCCTCTAAGTTCTTTGTTCTGTCTCCGTGCGGCTGGAATGAGCCTAATGAGGAGGCCTGATCCTCCGAGCACGCTTTCATTTACATTCTCGACTCGCACCATGTGTTCCTCGTTCTGTGGACTGAAATAAAGAAGGCAGAGAAGAAGAGATGTTTGTCTCGTCGGGTCATTATAGAAGCTGTAGGTCTGTAAAAATATGTATTCCTGTCTCATATCAGACTGATTTTATTTATTTAAATAGATCAAGGATGTTTAATGGGTCTTTATATGTTATTTGTTATGTTGTAATGTAATATATTACTTTAAAATGAAGCTAAGCTGTTGCATTTTGAATGTGACACTGAGTCTAACAGGCTCTGCACATGTTCTGCTCACAGTTCCTCAGCTCTGCAGCGTGTTACGTTACGTAGCTGCAGAATCACAGTTTCGTAACCGTTCATCTGTCAGCGAGGACGTAACGATGATTCACACGTGCTCCTCACAGTCGACTGCTGGGTTTCTGTTACAGCCGGTAATAAATGAGTCAACAGGAGAGTAGATCGTCCCGTCATTCACCGAGGCCGCCACCGCACATGACTCCATATTGATGACATCATCATGACGTCAGTTCCATAAACGACTCGCTTTATTAATCATGATAGATGCATTTTCACCAACTGACCGGAAAACTCAAATTAATCCCACAATAATATAATATAATATAATTTGCTGTATAAACTATATTTCAGTACAGAATAACAATAAATGATAAATAAATTGTTTCTTCATGTGAGTTTGTGAGTTGTCTTCCGTCCTGAGCTCATAAAAACTCTCATGAAGCTTTAAAAGTTTAATATTTTGGCATTAAAATGTCTTAAAATTATTGTTTGAGCTGTTTGAATGTTTTAACAATATTCAGACACAGAAATCTGACATTTTATTCAAAGTAACGCTGCGTTTCATTGGTCACTTAATTGCTTTTAATGTTTATACTTTAATTTATTTATTTATCCACCAAACATTATTCTTTTTACAGAGATGTATCTATATTTCACTGTACTTATATTTTAGTATTATCACATATTTTATTGTATTAACATTTTATGAATCAGTGTTTTGTTGTAATATTCTATTTTATCTTTATCTGTATTTTTAATTATCGTCTTTAATTCTTCATCTTTTATCACTTTAAATCCTCATTTTATTTCACGCGGTGCGCTCTGGTCTCTCAGTCTATTGTTGTTTTCTTTTTCATCTCTCTGAATTGCACTTTGGATTTTTTGAGAGGTGACATATAATAAAGTTTGATTGATTGACGACGCGTCAGAGTGCAGAAAGAAGTCGGTGACTAAAACGCGACATCAATAAAAAACTGTAACTCCTCCCGTCTGAGTCTCATCAGATCGGCTATCGTTATTGTTATTGACTGTTATTTTATTTTCAGATGTGACAAACTGTAATTTGACGTATATAAAGGCCACAGTTTAGGCCACTGTTAGAATATAAAACATGATCCCGTCCTCGCTGAATCCTCTTTGTTGCTGATTCACTTGAATCTCTACAGAAACAGACATCGACACCGAAGTGAAAGCGGCTCAACAATAAAATGTCTCACAATCCTCAGATATTCCTCCTCTGGTAATAAAAGCCGGCTCTGTTGCAGGGAAGCGAGAGGTACACGGTTGTTAAGGCAACTAGAATGACTTGGTTAATACTTAAAGAAATAGCCGAGCTGAGGCGCAAAGCTTCCAGATCCGCTGGCTGATCGCTGTTCCAGCCCTCAGCTATGAGCCCGAGACGTCGTTATTACCGACTCCAGCAGCCAAATGAGATTCCTTCACTCGGCGGCTCGGCTCGCTTTGTATAACAGGGTGAGAAGTTCACTGGTCTGAGTGGAGCCCAGTGTCCTGTGGCCGCTCCGCCGTGAAGACGGGGTCGGCCGAGGCTTCCTCCACCCGCATCGCTGCTTCCTGTAAATACAGCCCGTGGTTTTTAACCTCCGCGTAAACCGTGATTAATGGAGGTCATTCTGAGACGCCAGGAAGTTCCACTCTACGATTAACTTTCCCCTAATTTCAAGTTTTTCTTGTCCTGATAGTTAGTCATGAGTTTAGGACGTTATTAAAGGTGCAAGAATCAACAGACAGCTCTAAAACTGTAGGGGGCAGCACAACCGCTCAGTACAGAGGTGATTTACAGCTAATCTGACCATAACTATGAGCTCTGCAGCCCGTTCTCACTCCCAGTGCATCAAAATTAGAATTAAAGTGGATATTCCAGTGTAAATTTAATCCATGGTCTAACACACCTTGACACCGAGTAAGACTCCCCCTCGAGAGGTCAAGTTAGCTGACCGCTAGCTTAGCTAGTTTTAGCAACCTCAGAAAAGACCGCACGATAACAATACACTGCAGCTTATGTCTCCAACTAGAAACCGCCATCAAAAAGCCACAATTAATGGTGAGAACAGCAGCAAACTTCAGCAACAGTACATGTACAGTCCCAGCACACAGTACGAAGCATCAAACATCTGCTAGCTTTGCTGGATTTGTATTAAAAACACAGCTCAACTCACCCTCTCCTCCAGCAGCCTGCCTGTGTGGGGAAGCCCTGACGAGTCGATTACCGAGTGCAGTAGATTTCTGCAGCTCAAGGATGAAAATGTCTGATTATTACTCCATTACTTCCCTTATTTTCCCTGTCAGCTCTCAATAAGAAGAACTGAGCGTTCCATGGAGTAATAATTTCATCCTTGAACCTCTTTTCTGAGGTTGCTAAAACTAGCTAAGCTAGCGGTCAGCTAACTTGACCTCTCGAGGGGGAGTCTTACTCGGTGTCACGGTGTGTTAGACCATGGATTAAATTTACACCGGAATATCCCTTTAATAATGATAAAAGACCAAGTCAGGTGGGCCAGGAGAGCAACTTACATAGATAACGTCAGGTAAGTGGCGTGACAGAAACTTCTGTCACACCTGAGCAGAGAAGGTGGAACAGGTAAAAACACAGCAGACGACTGAACAAAGACTGGACTTCAACACAAACTGAACTAACGAGAGGACGAGGTGCAGGTGGAGAGAGGAGGAGAAACACAGGTGAGGGGAATGAGTGGAAAACTACCGGGAAGAGGGCGGGGCCAATGAAGGTGATGCAGGGCAGGTGTGGAGGGACAGCAGACCGGGCCGGAGCACAAGAACACGGGAGGGAAACTGAGATAGAGACGCCACAAAAACCCAGAAAACAAAGCCGCCTTCTTTGACGAGTCTGGAGTGAGAACGTGTCGGACATCAGCAGTGGGTGAAATCGGTCACGTAGAGCCAGAATATCTTCACGTCTTAACCTGTGAACTGAGGATTTGTTTGGACCGAACCAGAGTCGACTGTGGAGACAAACCAACACTGTTCTGGTGAGTTTGATTCACGTGTTTGCCGATGAGTTAACGAGGCGATTAAAGGTGCACTGTGGTATTTTTATTTATTTTCTTGACATGCTTGAGTTGATTTTGTCGACGTATTGGACAGAATTTTTTATGTAAAGCTTTCAAAAAATGAACATTATGAGCAGAGTGTGAAGAAACAACAGTGTGTACGTACTGTGCTGCAGAGTTAGCATGCTAACCAGCTAGCCCCGGCTCGTCCTGTCTCCTGACACTGATCTGTCTGCTTTTACACCGGCTGCTTTTACATCTCCCAGCTGAACCTACGGGACGTAGGTTCAGCTGGGAGATGTAAAAGCAGCCGGTTCACTACTGAGTCGAGATTATCACCTCTGGAGCTACAGAGTGGTGTCAGGAGACAGGGCGAGCCGGGGCTAGCTGGTTAGCATGCTAACTCTGCAGCACACACTGTTGTTTCTTCACTTTCTGCTCATAATGTTCATTTTCTGAAAGTTTTACATGAAGACATTCTGTCCATATCGTGCAGCTCGCCCCTTTAAATCCAGCGGATTATGCAAAATTACAGTTATTATCACTAAACGTGTTCCACCATGACGCGGCCCCTCGCCGCTCTTAATGTGATCTTACTGGAGCTTCCGTAACGACCCGGAGACGAGCCTCTCTGTGAGTCTAACCAGTGCTAATAGAAAACACACAGTTAACCACCAGAGACTGTAAAATCTCTCCATTCAGCATCTTTCAAGTACATTAGCAGGAACATGACGGGGTGTCAGCTCACACACACACACACACACAGCTCTCGGGCTGCTTCAGGGCCTCGTCATGAGCTTTTCCACTATCTGTTGCGGTAATTGTCACCGAATTGGAAAAAAAGAAGCCACCGCCTGCCGCCTGACTCTCAAACTGCTGACAAACACGGCACGACGGAGAGAGAGGGATTTATTCATCATTTCCACAACGAGAGGAGGAAACTCGCTCGCCTCGCTTTGCTGTCAGACGTAACCGCCACACATGTTGGCTTCACACGGCTCCGTGGTGATGGATGTGTGCGTCAGCGTGTGTGTGTGTGTGTGAAGCCACGCGTGACTTGTGGCCTGACGTATCGCAGATTGAGGTAAACGCTGCGGCTCATGACGATTCCTATCAGCAGCCTTGTTTTCTGCTCGCTGGAGCCCCGTTAGAGACAGAGCTGCTGTGTGCTGCTGTGTCACCGCGGCTGGAAAAACATTACCGCTACAAAAATGCACTGTGGGCAATAAAAACCTCCGCAGGGGAAAATAGCTGCTTCCATAATATTTTAGGAAGATATTACAGCTGCTTTAATAAAAGAGGAAACATTTGCTTCTCCAAGTCAAACACCGGGTTTGTAAAAAGGAATCCGGTGCGTCTCTGCAACACGGTTAAACCGTCACAGCAAAAACAAACAAGTTTGTGAGGTGGGTGGAAGAAGAAGAAGAAGAAGAAGAAGAAGAAGAAGAAGAAGAAAGCACCACCTCAGGAGCAGCAGAAGCTCACGACCTCTCATTTCTGGCGCGGCGGCGAGCTCACACCTCTGCGCTCGATGGAAATGGGGATTGACTGAGAGCCCGGAGTCACCGAAAAACAGGGAGGTTTCAGTAATGTCAAACATGCACGGCACGCGCTGCGAGATCAATACCGAGTCCTGATCTCCAATTGATGAAATGCCTCTCCTGCCAGGCTCCAGGGATAAACTCCGCCGCTGATTTATCTGTGCTGGGAACGCTCTGCAGAACATCCCTCGGCTCCCGAGTCCACGTTACATCACAGATACATCAAATCAAACGTAAAATATCATGTGGGAACACAGCTGCATCGACATGACGCTGACATGATGATCCTTAATCTGATCTTAACGGTGGAAACCTGGACTAACCTTTACTCCAACGAGAACAAAGATAAATCTCCTGCTCCAAAACCAAATCATCAGGATAAACGTAAGCAGATATGTTGAATCTTTTCACTTCTTTATGATGCAACTTTACGCTTCTTTCGCTTCAATTTCCCATTTTTCTTTGAGAATGCAATGGCTAGGTTTGGGAGAGGAGACTCGTTAAATCCCCAGGAGACGTCACAGCTTCTCATCAGTTTATTTTGCCACAGACGCAGCAGGTGTCACGGCTTCTCATCACACACAAAAAACATGTTTTTTTCAGAAAAAACAAGGCAGGAAATGTTTCAAACTCGTCATCAATCACAGCTGGAAATCGTCACCAGGTCTCCTTCAGAAATATCTCGTGTTGTGACGCTTGCAGACGTCGAGAAGCTGAATCTTTATCAGTTGGCCCCATTTCCAGCGTGCAGACTGACACTATATCTGTAAGTGTGAGTCAGAGCTGTGGAGTCGTACTGTTGGTGTGTTTGTAATGAGGTGATCTGCTGCTAATCGGCTTCATGAACCCGACACGACTGACTCGGTGCACCTGTAGAGTCGCTCATATCGAGGGTCGGCCAAGATATGCCTCATTCTGCACCGAAGAAACTCACCCTCTCCTCCAGCAGCCTGCCTGTGTGGGGAAGCCCTGACGAGTCGATTACCGAGTGCAGTAGATTTCTGCAGCTCAAGGATGAAAATGTCTGATTATTACTCCATTACTTCCGTTATTTTCCCTGTCAGCTCTCGATAATAAGAACTGAGCGTTCCATGGAGTAATAATCAGACATTTTCATCCTTGAGCTGCAGAAATCTGCTGCACTCGGTAATCGACTCGTCAGGGCTTCCCCACACAGGCAGGCTGCTGGAGGAGAGGGTGAGTTGAGCTGTGTTTTTAATACAAATCCAGCAAAGCTAGCAGATGTTTGATGCTTCGTACTGTGTGCTGGGACTGTACATGTACTGTTGCTGAAGTTTGCTGCTGTTCTCACCATTAATTGTGGCTTTTTGATGGCGGTTTCTAGTTGGAGACATAAGCTGCAGTGTGTTGTTATCGTGCGGTCTTTTCTGAGGTTGCTAAAACTAGCTAAGCTAGCGGTCAGCTAACTTGACCTCTCGAGGGGGAGTCTTACTCGGTGTCAAGGTGTGTTAGACCATGGATTAAATTTACACCGGAATATCCCTTTAAATCCAGACTGTAGTCTGAATATTTGCTCTCCTCCGTGTGAATCCTCCCTTCTGCTGTGTTGTTACATCACGACCACGATCAGCCTCAACGAGTTCAATCTGCGATCGCTCCCGGGTCAAACCACTGCAGGAGTCACGATGGAAACACAACACAACGCTGTGTTTCCTCCTGCTGTGAAACATCTTATCTTCCTGGAAATATAACAGCAGAAGACTGTCAGCCTCCAACAATCTGCTCTGAACCACTTTGACCTTTAGCCATCTTTAAGCTTTCACAGCCGAGACGTTCAACAATCCCTTCAGCCTCCGACAGAAAGATTTAACCAGCCACAGATCAGCTCCTGTCGCTCACAACACCTGATGTTACGGCCACATGAGGCCAACGTGGGAGGAGAGGATATATTTAATCCAGCCGCAGACAAACAATCAGAATAATATACCTTCCTATTGTATGGATTATCTAAGGTTAAAGACACACTGTGGAATTATTTCTCCCATCTGGTGGTTAAATGTTATTCTGCATCCAAACGAATACTGCTCTCTAGCGCCTCGCGTTTTCAAACGTGCGTTGCAACCTGTTGGAACTACGGCAGGCGGGATGTGTCAAGATTCAAGAAGCTGTGACAACAACGTGTCTTCAAACAGCACTTCATCAAGTTTAGTTTCGGGTGATGAGGTACGTTATTTCAAACAGACTTCAAACTGCAGCTGACGAGCGCGTCTGGCTAAGCTCCTTCTCCGTTCCACAGTCACGCTGGCTCTGAGTGAAAACGCCTTTAGCCTTATCTGTACCACGTAGAGCTTTTTGTCCCTCTCACCAGTTCATCGTTTTTTATAGAGCGGAAGGACATGGAAGCCTCCGTATGAAAAACTTCCCATAAGGAATGAATGGGACGGGGTCAAAAAAGTCGCAAAATCATCGACGTTTTTCAAACATCTCCTGCTCTGGCAGACTTTGACCTAGAGCCACCATTCAAACTTTAAAATGTAGGCACAAGTCTTATCTATTTGAGTTGTATTTGAACTTTCTTTCTACGATGTTTAGTTTTTGAACGGTGACCCTTAATTGATCGTGAGTGATTTCGAAAAAATTCAGGATTTTCAATGTGTGTGTATTGCGGAATGTTCGCGCAGCACCAACTGGCAGAGTGGGGGAGCCTGAAAAAAACTCTCCGAAAATGTTTCTTTAGATGACGATCCTAGCCACAGATTTCACACTACAATAGTGATATTTTCCAAGAACGTAGCCACACTTGTCTTCTGTCTGGCAACGTGTCCACTTTATCGGGAGGATGTACGGTTTTTGAATTATCTGCGTCTAACCGACACAAACTCCAGCAACTGCCCCATAAGCCCCAATGTTAAACGGGAAGAGGATTTTGGGAGAAAAGCAGAAACTGCCCTGCTTCTCTTCACGCCCAACTTCCTGCTTCACGTCACAATGTGTGATTCTTCCCTCAGGAGGAGAAGTGAGATTGTTGGCAGAGATCATTTTACACCGATGAGGACTTATTTATGAATGAAGACGCTGATTTGAGGTAATAAATTACTTAAAACACTTTACAGTGGACCTTTAGCCCTCTCCATCAGACTGACGTGGTGACATGAGGCATTTTTATTCAGGATATTCTGTGATATTAGCTTCCATGTGAACACAGATGTTGTCGCTGGCCTTCACGTCCATGATAAAGTGGCTCTAATTGTAACCAAATGAGGCTTTTCCCGACATTAGCGCTGCAGTTATTTTAACCCGGACCCTGACCTCGCTCTCACCGCGGGACATTTACAGCGCTGGAGACGAGCCACGTCCACCAGCAGCTGCGCCTGATGGGCTGAAAAGAATATGTTACCATAAACACGTTGGAGGGCTTGTTCGGTTGGAGAGGCTCCTCCATTCTCCACACAACAATGAACGTTGGCCCGACAGATCGGAGAGCTCCGGGGAATACAACGTTATTATCAGCTCGGTCGCAACCCGTTCATTCATCAGCTGCTGACAGGTGACATCATGCAAACAGGGAGCATCTTAAACATGAAGCCGATCGGACCCACGGGGAACTTGTGGGAACAGATCAAGCAGCACTTTGAAGCTTGATTATGAGCTTTATCGGTATTATTAGACTTCAAACTGACAATTTTTACACCAATATGACAATAAAAAGGAGAAGAAAAAGAATAAAAATGATCTTTTGAAGAGTCTTTCATGCTCTCGGGTTGTGAATAGATGCTGTTTTGTAAGAAGGGTTTGACATTTTGTACACAGAGAACAAAAAGCTCTACAAACAGACTGACGACTAAAAAAAAAAACACTGTTACATAAAAATATAAGAAACTGCAGAAAATGTTCCTGTTTCAGTGTCAAGTGCAGGATAACGCCTGTAATCACCTTCATGATCCTCCAGGTGAGATCGTAGAAGATCCTCAGGAGACTTAAGCAAGTCCAGATGTTAGAGATTCACCATGAGCAGTTTCTGCTTTTCTCCCAAAATCCTCTTCCCGTTTAACATTGGGGCTTATGGGGCAGTTGCTGGAGTTTGTGTCGGTTAGACGCAGATAATTCAAAGACCGTACATCCTCCCGATAAAGTGGACACGTTGCCAGGCAGAAGACAAGTGTGGCTACGTTCTTGGAAAATATCACTATTGTAGTGTGAAATCTGTGGCTAGGATCGTCATCTAAAGAAACATTTTCGGAGAGTTTTTTTCAGGCTCCCCCACTCTGCCAGTTGGTGCTGCGCGAACATTCCGCAATACACACTCATTGAAAATCCTGAATTTTTCTGAATTTTTTCGAAATCACTCACGATCAATTAAGGGTCACCGTTCAAAAACTAAACATCGTAGAAAGAAAGTTCAAATACAACTCAAATAGATAAGACTTGTGTCTACATTTTAAAGTTTGAATGGTGTCTCTAGGTCAAAGTCTGCCAGAGCAGGAGATGTTTGAAAAACCTCGATGATTTTGCGACTTTTTGACCCCGTCCCATTCATTCCTTATGGGACATTTTTCGCAGTTTTTCTTCAAAATAAGAGCTTTACATTGCACCCCATCGGAGTTTAGAACTGGGTTCTTAGCGGGGGGCTTTTAATTTGAAAGTAGCGACCGCTATTAGCTCGCCGCTACAACAACAAGCAGACAACCGAGACAGCTACAGAGAGCGAGGAGACGCTAGCATCTCCCGGATCTCAGCGGCTTTCCAGCTGCTCATCTTGGTGGATGAAGTGACGAACTGACTGCTGTGATCAGCTGTTTCCTGGTTTTAAAACTCCCGGCTGTGGGTGCGCAGCAGTGCACGTCATCCACACCTCCGCCCATCTCAGCATTTGCCACCACATTGCCGCCTCGGATTTACAGCAATGGAGGCGCAAATAAGTGTAACGTTACCCTCCGAGGGGCAAAACTGGTGGAACAAAACAGACCACCAATTTGCCGCCTCCTGTCTAAATCTGCGGAGCGAGCCGCCAAAAGGACGGCAAATAAAAACGGCTTGAGATACATCTGTTTTACTGCCATCATACTTCCACAGTCCTTCACGTTGGCTTTGATGACCACTGGATGGCGCTGCTCAGAGTCAAATCAGTCTCACACGGACCTCCACTTTTCCGTCACCACCGTCCAACTCACCTGTCACTCCTGCCTCCACCTGGTTGTTTAGTCCACCGTGCAGATTGACTGACAGCTTTCACAGCAGTCTGAACGAGACCAGCCGGGTGTTAAAGCCCCGACGCTTCCACCCAGCGAGGTGTCATCAGCGTGAGATTCTCAGAATGGATGTCGGCGATAACTTCACGCTGATTTGTTTCTGTGCATTGGATCATTCTGATGGGAGGGAAAAGATGGATGACATGCCTCGACGATCGTTTCACCTCCATAACAAGCTCCCTGCACAGATTCTCAATATAATCCTGGCCATCGACCAGCGTTAAAAAACCAAACTGGACGTTTCATCTCAATATGTCACCGTGGAGTTAATTTGATTAGCGGGTGTAATGGCAGGAGAAAGATGAGCTCATCTCACAGAGAGCCGGCTGATTGGTCTGCTGCTTCCAGCTGATGATTTCCTGCACTTAAAAATCCCACAGATTTGTTCTTTCCTGACCAGAACAAGTCCGAATGTACCGAAGAGCTCTCAGGAAAAGCTTCAGTCTCTCTCCTCGCTGCAGGTTACCTACTTTCTCTGCCTGATTATTTTTTTTCTCCACTGTCGGAGGAGACAAAGAGGATGTTCGGGGTGAAAACACGGCGCTGAAACATGGAGGGTGGCACCTGAGGGACTGAACACCTGAAAGGGAAAGAAAAGCCTTAAATCACCCGGGCTCTGTTTGATCCGAGCAGGATGATCTCGCCCACGCACTGTACTTTCCTTCCTGTGAGTTGACCACATGTGCTGTCATCCTGCCTCGCCGCCTGTCTGTCAGCCGAGAGACAGTTTTTTTTGGTTAATATTTGCCGGATGTCTTCTCGCTCACGACCGAGAGCGTTTCACATGAAACACCTCGCTGATCACAGAGTATCACACGCCGCTCTGACAGGGCAGGTAAAAATATTCTGCCAGAACAAAAAGCGCTGACCCATTTGTTTGATTTGAAAAGGTTAGATTGGCACCCAGAGGGAGACGTGGAGACGAATCCCTCCTCCTCCTCCTCCTCCTGCCTCCACCTGGGCACAATGCATGTCACAACACATTACACACACCAGCAAAGATTCAATATTACACTAAATGTGTTGGCTCAGACTGTTTTATAGGCGTTTAGGTCGCCGGCAGATGAATCCTAAGGTCGGGACTTTGAGTGACACATCTCGTCTGTTTGATGCATTGTCATGAAATGTGGTGGAAACGTTCACGTCTCCAGGGTGAAACTATACGCCAGAAGAACAAGAAGTGAGCTTTAAATAACAAAAAAAGCCGAAACAGAAAAGCTAAAACAAAGTACTGACCGAGAAAAACACGAGGAGCAGAAAACAAACCACGGGAGAAGGAACACGAAGACACAGGAACAAAACAGACAAACTGACAGAGACAGCAGGGAGCTCACAGAAAGGGCAGGAAATCACACAAAGGTTCAGATGTTTAGCAGAATGCTGCAACTCTGTTTTACTGTGAAACTCCAGAACTGTTCTGTGGACTACGACACTTCACCTGACTTTATATCATCAGGAGGAGGAGAGGAGGACTTTATATCATCAGGAGGAGGAGAGGAGGACTTTATATCATCAGGAGGAGGAGATGACGCTCCTCACATGTGCAGAACCTGCCTTAGAAACATCATGTTTTTAAGTTTTCTTCAGTATCACAGTGATCCAGTGATAGTTGTCTGTACATCCACAGGTTCACTGCTAACAGGAAGTGCTAACAGATAATTCGGCAAAGTTTAAATGTAGTTTTGCAGTATTTTTAAAATATTTTTTAGGCTGTATATCTTTTTTAAATCAAGTCTCCAGCTGAGCTCCACTTCACCTGACTTTACATCATCATGGGGGAGGAGATGATGCCTGGAACAAACTTTTTGGGTGAACTGCTCTTTTGAAACACTCCAATTAGTCTCAGCTGTACTTAAAGTTTGGATTAATTAGCTTCATTTGCATTCTAACAGCCTGAGCTAAATCTTGTGTGAGATCATGTCATCCTTGCTTTTAAAGTACATTTCCAGCCGAGTAGCTACTTTTACTCGTACATTCGTGTCGCCGATGACAACCGAGGCCCACATCGTTGCCACGGCAACCGGCGCAGACAGGTCGGTGATGTGTGGACACACAAACCAGATCTGATGACTTTTGCCGACTGTCTGTTTTTAAAGATCACATTTGGAGAGACAAAATGTGATTTGCCTGCAGTCTGAATAAAGTCTTCCTCTTGTTTAACGTCTCCTGTTGGGTCGGATCTCTGGTTCTGTGTCAGCAGTGAATATAAACAGGCTACTATAACAAAAAAAACAAAAAAAAAGCAAGAACTCTGCCAGAGAGTAAGTGAACGGAAATGTGCCAGGTTAAGCTTATTCTGGAGACATCTCCTCCCCACACGAGCAGCTGCCTGACAGCGTTATATAACAACCCCAGAAGAAGAGGAAGCTGGCAGAGATGCTGCATCACTCTCGGTTTGTGCCGACTGACTCACCACTTTGTCCCATCAGACGGACGGAGACGCCGCAGCGACATGATGAAGGGGTTTTTTTTTTTTAGTTTCTGGGGAAATCACAATACTATTCTTGAGGTAGACTTCAGCAGTACATCAAAACCTTCCCAGCGGAGAGAAGAGAGATGGAAGATAAAAGAGTCGGTCCTGTCTTTATGCAGAGGAGGACGCAGGAACAAATTGCAGTCCTTCCCGACTCGGCAGGACACGTGGCGATGTGCTAACTCGACACTTCAGTCTCACTTTCAACTTCTCCGACGGCGAAACGAAAGCGACACACTCGGCACAACTTCAGCGTCTCAGTCTGATTGGCTTAATAACCCTAATTAAATGAATCATAATAAAACGAAGGGCTGAATAAGGTGGTGTGAGGTAACGTGGCTGCCGGGACCGTGAAACATGACACGTTGTGTCTGATGCTCCGTCTGCGGCACACGACTTTTCACAAAGCGCCAGATAAGCCGTCAAATCCCATTACGGCGGCGAGTGTCACTGATCGAGCGAGCAGACGCTTAAACTGAGGGAATCCAGGCCGAGTGATTACTGATTGATAGATATATGCTGTAATAAGACGACGCTCAGTGTGGGATTCTGATTTTTTTTTCGAGGGGAAACTCTCGTCTGGACTCCCCGAGAGCTGGAGCTGTTTCTTTTTGTTCCCTGGCTGTAACTCAGACTGAAGACTTAATGGAAAAATCCACCCTCGGATACTCTTACACTGTTATCTATCATCAATCTGCGGCGCTCGCAGCACGCCAGCGCTGATTTAGCATCGAGGTGGCACGGATTATTTGTTTTTTGGGGTGCTGAAATCCCTCGACGGGCCACATCTGCTTCAGCTCCACTAAATGATCTCCTGCCTTTTCCCCCTCGACAACTGCAGGGTGAACTTGCTGCGTTCACCTCTACGTGCTCGTCTACGGAACGGTGACGGCACAAGTCGAAAAAGTCACTCAAACCCGCAGCGTATCGGGATATCATTGCATTGTGGTCTGTCGAGGCCGCTGTCGGAGGAGAAATTGCTTTCCGGGCCTCTTCTATAATGCATTTCTCTTTTATGATGGATTGTTGAATGCCAGCGAGAAATTGGGAGCCAATCTTTCAGAGTGTACGACACCAGAAGTAGATGTTCACCCCTGAAGTTATCCGGCAGCGGCTGGAGAGAAAACGCCGCGGCGGATGAGATATTACATCTCACATCCGGAGGAGCGAGTTTCATCGAGTAATTCCTCGAAGGCGATCGTATTAATTAACTCAGATAAGACTGGAAAATTGAACAATATAAGACTTTAGGCTGTCCTCCCGAGAAAAACAACAGCACAAAGTCAGGACGGCGAATAGTTTTCTTGTCACCACGACCTCGGTTGTTCCCTTGTCTTGACCGAGTGTTTCATATCGTACCCAGGTGAGGGGCGCTCGCCACTGACTCAAACACTCAACACACAAATTAATAAAATTATACAAATGACCGTTAGCGTCGAGTCGACACGACTAACATCCGTCATCCAGCTCTCTCCCCGTCCTCATTAAGACAACGAGATCAGAGAAGTGGCCGAATCAATTTCTTATCCGTCTGAAAACGTCTCCGATGATTCATTCGGGCTCCGGGCGTTCGGAGATAAAGCTGTTAAATACAGCTGAGTGCTTCTTCACTCTCACCTGGAGATCATCGAACATCTGTCGCGTCCTCGTGAGGGAGTTTGTCTGTTTTCTCGGGTGCGTAATTTGCTCTCTAATTTTCTGTCGACGAGCGTGACACCGCCAGCACACCTGTAGCTTCAGTATTTACATCACGGCAGGAAGCAGGAGGAGTTCTGGTTCTGAAGCGTGACGCAGGTTAGCTCGCATTAACACAACGGACACACTCAACACAGCTTTCTGACGTCCTGCTGGCTGCACAACCGCTAGAGCTGTTTGGAAAGTTTGATTTGTTGTAACACGCACAAAAGTCTGAATTTGAGGAACAGGAGGGAGCCAAGTCAAAACGTTGGCGTGAGAAAAGGCCGGTGTGGCCCGAGAGCATGTGACCCGGTCGATCACAGAGACGTGACTCGTGACTATTTCTCAGTATCTTGGCTGGTTGTCTCAACATTTTGGACCAGAAATATCTCAACAAGGTTCCGACAGTCATGGTCCCTGTTCCGAATAACGATGTGGATCCAACATAGATCCCCTCTGGAGCTGGTCAGCTTGTGTCGGTTAGACGCAGATAATTCAAAAACCGTACATCCTCCCGATAAAGTGGACACGTTGCCAGACAGAAGACAAGTGTGGCTACGTTCTTGGAAAATATCACTATTGTAGTGTGAAATCTGTGGCTAGGATCGTCATCTAAAGAAACATTTTCGGAGAGTTTTTTTCAGGCTCCCCCACTCTGCCAGTTGGTGCTGCGCGAACATTCCGCAATACACACTCATTGAGAATCCTGAATTTTTTCGAAATCACACATGATCAATTAAGGGTCACTGTTCAAAAACTAAACATCGTAGAAAGAAAGTTCAAATACAACTCAAATAGATAAGACTTGTGCCTACATTTTAAAGTTTGAATGGTGTCTCTAGGTCAAAGTCTGCCAGAGCAGGAGATGTTTGAAAAACGTTGATGATTTTGCGACTTTTTTGACCCCGTCCCATTCATTCCTTATGGGAAGTTTTTCACAGTTTTTCTTCAAAATAAGGGCTTTACATTGCACCCCATCGGAGTTTAGAACTGGGTTCTTAGCGGGGGGCTTTTAATTTGAAAGTAGCGACCGCTATTAGCTCACCGCTACAACAACAAGCGGACAACCAAGACAGCTACAGAGAGCGAGAAGACGCTAGCATCTCCCGGATCTCAGCGGCTTTCCAGCTGCTCATCTTGGTGGATGAAGTGACGAACTGACTGCTGTGATCAGCTGTTTCCTGGTTTTAAAACTCCCGGCTGTGGGTGCGCAGCAGTGCACGTCATCCACACCTCCGCCCATCTCAGCATCCGCGGAGCGAGCCGCCAAAAGGACGGCAGATTGGTGGCTTACTGCCCAGAATAAAAACAACTACTGTCTGTAGCCACACAGCCAGAGGGTCCTGGGTTCGATTCCCTGCCGGTGTAATGTGTGGAGTTTACACGCACTAACTCTACGGCTAAGATCTGGAGTTTGTCTCCTGATGGCGGCCCACTGCTCCTCAGGGATGAGTTAAATAAAAATGCTCCTATAAGACGACTCTGCAGAGACAGAAAGCTCATCCTGCGCTCACAAAAACACATTTATTATAAGTTTCAGGTGATTAAACACAAATAAAAACATCATTGTTAATATCATACTCCGCTTCTGCCAACAGATCCTCCTGAATCCGTCACACTGGACCTTTAAAAGCCTGTCGACACACTCGTCAGGCTTCTGTCGCGGCCGGATTGACTCTTCTGCTCATTTCGGCTCTCGCTGTTTTCCAGTAACACATCCAGCTGATTGTCGGCGTGATGTGTTTTCAGCGACGGGCTGTGAGATTCTCATCGGATCAAAACACACTTCTAATTAACAGAAAATTGGCTTTAGCTGCTCCGCCGCCGCCCGAACAAAGCGGCCTTGAAACACAATGGAGGGAAGTTTAATATCACTTTAATTATTCATGGCGGTTTGTGTGTGGCTGCAGGAGGGGACGACCGCTGGAGACGAGACGATGGGGAGACGATGAATCAGCCTCATTTATCTCTGTGGTCTTTTTCATTTGGACCCAAATTAGTTTGAGTCCTCTGAAATCTTCCTCTTGTAACATTTCTCGGTATAATATCGTCCCAACACGGACGGAGACGCCTGATTTGTTTATAACAGACAAGTTAATTTGATCCTGGGCTTAAGTGAAGGACGGAGTTATCGTGTAATATCAAGTGCATTTCAGAGTTAATAATGCTGTCAATCAAAGCCGACCTCAATTTAAAGTGGAGGTTTGCGGCTCCACAAAGCGACGACTTTCACTCGGCTGAATGTTTTCTCGGAGATCCGCCTGCAGCGGTCGAGTCTGAGCCGATCAGTCAGACGCACGAGCGCCACTTCATCGTGTACGTTCTGTAAATAAGAACAACTAACGCCGAGCGAAATTCAATACCGACTGTGTTGAAGCGTGGAGGAGGAACATCATATTTTCCGCCTGTGCCAGATTAAGCTATTAGCAGGCGGGGACACGTGCGATTAGTGCGTCCTAATGAGAGTAATAAAATCATGAAGACATCAGTCGGATGAAAGAAGAGATGCTCAGATTAATTACTGTGAAACAACAGAATTGCAGTATTTGTTTTAACACGCCGTGTTAGATTACAGACGACGACTGCGCCGGCTGAGGAGGTGGAATACATCGAGCATGCCGAGCAGACATCACACCTCCGAGAGGAACATCTGTCAAAAGCCAGAAATCGCACAGATCCCAGAGAGTGTTTGTGTGGAGGAGACGCAGCGAGCAGCCGGAGAGGTGCTTCACACCGAAGACAGGTCTGAGTTCTGATAATGTGCACTTGTGTTAATGATTCGCTCTCACTCGGCATCATTCACAGCATGAAGCTGAGGTATAAATCCCGTCTGCTTAAAGCCTCTCTGCTCTGCACAGGTTGGTGTATGGTTGGTAAGAGCCGGCGGCCCGGAGCAAGGCCCGCGGGCCGGAGCCGGCACAACAGAACATTCGATTCAGGGCCGAATGCATAAAACTCTGTGCAGACTCGTATATGAAATACGCATCGGGGTCATTCCATGAAATCGGTGCCTTTTGTGTCCCCAAGAAATTATCAGTCATAAAATTACAGTAACAACAAACAAAGATGTAATTTGAAAATATAACATTACCATGTCTTCTCTCCTCAATAAAACATCAAATTAAAATCAATTAAATATTATCTTAAATAATAAAAATGATTTTTAAGCTGATGAGGGTGAGGTTTTTGGCCTGTCCCTCACTGTTGTTGTTGTACGTCAGCAGGACTTTTAATTTGTAAAATGTTGGCAAAATGTTAAAATGTTCACATTTACATATTGTTTTAAGTATGATCTTATTGTGAAACAGTGTTTTTGGTAAAAAATATATATTAATTGTAATAAATATTTACCAATTTATCGGTGTCCCCTAATTTTATGTCAACCCTGTTACCCTAACCAAAAAACCCTATCAAAATAACGGTACATTCTAGATTTGACATGATTTACAGGAGGTTGCATCATCTATGAACCAGGATGCTAACAGCTCAGTGACGAGTAAGTTTTGCTCATCTCTGATGTGCTATTTTTGATGTTTTTTCAAGGTTGAACCAGGGGGACAAGCATACAACGTCAACCCTGTTACCATTTTTAACATATAAATCCAAACAATTATTTATTTCTCATAATATAATCAATATCTACATGTAATTTCCTTTCAAAGTACATAGCATGTGCTTTAGCTAACATTTGTTTTAGCTAGCAATGGGCAAATTAGCTTGAAATGGTCAACCCTGTTACTGTCAACCCTGTTACCTTTCCAGTAACAGGACTTGACTAAAACAGTTATAAAATATGAAATTCCATAGCTGAGATGGCACAATATAATTTCTTGTCATTTTAAACTGTCTTTAATTCCTGGCTACTGAAAAAATAGCAATTAAATATCATTTAAATTTTAACTTTTCAAAGTTGAAAAGGCACCGATTTCATGGAATGACCCATCGTCATTGTTCGTGTCGGGTTCATAAAGCCGTCTGATCCTGTTGTATAAATCTCAATCAGCATCTGTTGGACCTTCTGCTCGCCACGCCCCTCATCGGACCCGTCAATGAGCAGGTCAGCTGTCATTAACCTGACTGTCCTGCGGTTCAGGACAGAGCGTGTCGCTCACTGTACAGACTGTAAAGCCCACTGAGGCGATGGGATTGTGATTTCCATCCATTATCTGAAACCGATAATCCTTTTTCATGCCACGGGGGGGCGATCCCAGCTGACACACCTCGGAGACCGGAGTTATTTCAACCTCCCACCGTAGATAAGGAACAAAACTTAAGTGCATGAGTAAGTGATGTGAGTAACTTGGTTATTTTAACCCGAACCACCATGTTTTCCTGCAGGATGAATGTCAGGTACACGTCTCATTCGTGTGTTTGTGGTAGTCGCTGATAATAAATCTGTCCTGCTGTTAAGGTACGAGGACGCGTCAGTATTTCCCAAAATGTTCAACTATTCCTTCAAACATCTGAAATAAGAGCCCTGATTTTATTTGACAAAGAAAATCAAAATGAATTTAAAACTTAAATTATAAAAAAAACATATTCCCAGCAGGTTCTCAGCGTGCGCCTGATTTTTACACAAAAATCCATCAGAGTGATATTTTTATATCACCACTTACAAAATGAGAAGTGATACGTGACACTACAGAAATGATGTTGTGTAAGAGCCGTTCCAGCCAATCCACTTAAAAGGCTGTTTCTGTGCTGCAGCCGAGCTCAAACGGAGCTCAGCAGAGCCCATTTTTCACAAAATCATCAGGTATGATGAACGCTAAGTGGTCTTCTTCTGTGGTGCCGTGGACGATTGCCATCCGCTCATGCAGCGACGGTCATTTTCGGGAAAGACGACCGCGAGAAATGAGGATTAATGACATGTGATATCGATTTTTTAGAGTTAAAAACACGAGTTTGTCGTTCAGCTCGGCGTCTTATAAAGAAGAAGACATCTTTTTTCAGAGGCTAACCTTTATTTGCCGAGCGAACAGCAAATATTGAACATCCCGCCACGCGATGGAAGCCCGCCTTCTGTGCATCGACGCACAGCTGAGCTGCAAGCTGCCATGTTGGAGACGCTCTGATCGCTCCTCCTCGCCTTCGTTTCTTCCTCCTGACATCTTAAAGACGGAGCTCGTATTCCGGAGCCTTAAACTTTAAACAAATGTTTGGTGAAGCAAGTGTTCCCGACGGCTGCAGGATCCGCTCTGAGTCAACAGCGATCGGATGCATAGGAGCCATTAGACTTTAATATAACCAGGAGGGCGACGCGGGGCGCCGCGCTGGAAACAACTTCCTGCATGATTAGAGCTCGAGCTGCCCTGAATTGTTGCTCGAAAAACTGGGTTGCTCATCAGAGTGTTGACACGACAACGCTCCTGACCCCGTCAGCCTGAGAAATGAGTTAAATATTGTAATTATTTTTAGTCGACTCTTGCAGGAAGCATTTGTATCAGTCAGGTGGATGCAGCAGCGGCGTCTCACCTTCCTGTCTCCTCACTTCATCTGCCCTCTCACAGCCCACTTTAATTATCTCCTCACCTTATTAATGTGAGCAAACGCTGCAGAGAACAGAAGAAGAACCGGCCTCCAGATTCTCACCTTAAAGGGATGCCTGTGTGGGAAGCCCTCGAGTCGATTACTGAGTGCAGTAGATTTCTGCAGCTCAAGGGTGAAAATGTCTGATTATTACTCCATGGAACGCTCAGCTCTTATTATCGAGAGCTGACAGGGAAAATAAGGGAAGTAATGGATTAATAATCAGACATTTTCATCCTTGAGCTGCAGAAATCTACTGCACTCGGTAATCGACTCGTCAGGGCTTCCCCACACAGGCAGGCTGCTGGAGGAGAGGGTGAGTTGTGCTGTGTTTTTAATACAAATCCAGCAAAGCTAGCAGATGTTTGATGCTTCGTACTGTGTGCTGGGACTGTACATGTACTGTTGCTGAAGTTTGCTGCTGTTCTCACCATTAATTGTGGCTTTTTGATGGCGGTTTCTAGTTGGAGACATAAGCTGCAGTGTGTTGTTATCGTGCGGTCTTTTCTGAGGTTGCTAAAACTAGCTAAGCTAGCGGTCAGCTAACTTGACCTCTCGAGGGGGAGTCTTACTCGGTGTCACGGTGTGTTAGACCATGGATTAAACTTACACCGGAATATCCCTTTAACGTCGTCTGAGCTGCCTCTGCAGGGAGACGATCTGAGGCTGGACTCCCTGAGCTTCGAGGTGACATGCGAGGTGGCGAGCGAGGGCTTTTCTTAATGATCACGTGACCCGCCGGGTTCAAAGCGTTCATCAGAATTCACAGTTCAGTTTGTCGGAGGCGACCTGCTGAGCTGCGCTGGAGGAACATTTCCCTCCGAGCCGAGCCGGTCTGAGCATGTGCAGAAGATAACGGGCCCTCAATTACAAAGCTTTTCCTCCTAATTGAAAATGCAGCTAATAGCTTAAGTGCTCGCTATCGGGGACGGCGGGAGGAATGTGCCGGGGCTCGCGGGGCATTTACAATCTGCCTCCAACTGTGAGTGTGAACCCCGGAGCAGACCGGATATCTTCACTTCTTCACTCTCTCTGTCGTGTGCGATTAAAGAAGGAGGGGAAGGTTTTTTTTTCCTTGTATTTGCAGAAAATGAG